>RPOG01007335.1:0-11958 GCA_008086565.1 Thalassoma bifasciatum
CAAGTCTCTGTATGAACTATCCACACATACATGCATACAACTGGAAAAACACAGCCATGGCTGATTCTCATCCAAGTCATACCCTCTGACCACTGATCATTTTTCCCCTCATGTGATAAATGTTCTTGGGGTTTTGTGGGTCTGACTGATACACTGGCAGAACATGAGTATGCTATAACACAAATGTTGGGAAACTACTTCAGTATTAGAAATAAATGCAATTACACTGGAGACACAATTGAAAAGGATTTGTAAAACAATATCATTTGATAAATTCAAAAGGGAAATCCTTTACATTTATAAGAAAAGCATTAGTTGTTTAAAGCAAATCATCAAGGACTTTTTGTAATAAATATTTGAATATTTTGGAAACTGTAATTCTATTTGCACTGGACCATCCAAGTTTGAGAGGTGAAATAAAGCCTGAAGATATAACACAATTCAATTCAATTCAAAAAACTGTATTTGTCCCCAGGGGGTCAATTCACACAGAGCAGCAATTTAACATTAACAGCAGTGTAAAATGAAGAATCAATAAATATACAATGTAAAATTAATACACAATATGTATGTACAATGTAAATATACAAGGTAGTCCGATGATCTTAGAGCAGACTGTGACCGTGCTCTGCAGGCGTTTTCTGTTCAGGAGGGTGATGGAGTGAAACCAGTCCTATGTGTTACAATTTATGTCCCTTGTAAGCTTGGGCCAGACACTTGACCCCAGATGCACCTCTGTTAGTGAATGTGGTTAACTAATTTTGATGAACTCTTTCTTCAGTAGCCACTGGCATTCATGTATGAATATGGTATAAAAACACTGTGAGGGATTTGAAGACGAAAAAAAGCCCAAAACAGTTCAATCAGTCATCTCCACCTACTGCAGGTGAAACAACACACACGCAAGCCTACAGTCTTCAGTCCAGTAACAGTGACAATTTTAACCAAACAGTTACCCGAATGTAAGCATACATTCCATTTTGAACATTTCCAGATTTCCAGATGGTATCTTTGATGATTTGGCTATAGTCGTTCTGGCATGGTTAACAACCACATCTGGGGGGCACTAATGCAGAACGATAAATACAGGATTGCCAGTGTTAATATGTCAAGCCAACCATCATAGTTTAACAATTATGCATCACTCATATCCACTGTTGGGAATAACAGTGTTATGAATAGTAGCGCTATTACTAGTAACGCTGTTACTTTTGTCAGTAACAGGTATTCTAATACGTCTTAAACATTACAACGCCATTTCCGTTACAAACAGTAAAATGTGGCACATTACCTCGTATACGACCTGGCAGGCAGAACAGGGAAAAAATGCTTTGTTGAGTGAACCTAATTTTATCAATTTTAGCAGTTGCACATCATACTTTTATCTAGATTGAGATATCTATTTTAGGTAAATTGTAATTGTTACTTTAGTTATTACTGTTCTTTTAAGTTACTTCAATTAATTACATTTGTGGTTGTAACTCATCTAAGTTCAGTACATTCTACTCAAATTTCTTAAGAGATCCCAAATAAAGTCTTGTTCAATGCACTAAAATTGATCATTTTAACTGATATTAACCTTTTTGCATACATCCACATGAAAATCAATTTATTAGTTTATTTTAACATCATAAAAATTAGTTAAATTTAATAGTATTCATCATAGTATTGTTTTGTCTTTACCAGGGGTGGAAGTAATTAATTACAAATACTCAGATTACTGTAATTAAGTAGTTTTTTGGGGTACTTGTACTTTTATGAGTAGATTTTCAAGTCTGTACTTTCACTTGTACTTAAGTAATCATTATGCCATGTAATCTACATTGTTACTTTTAAAATCATAGTTAAGCACTGAGTACAATTTTCATGAATATCTAGACTTTTCATCTACATTTTTGTAGCCAGTAAAATGATTTGAGAGCAAAAAAGCTCATGAAAACCAGGACATGTGGATGAAAAACCAAACAAAACAAAAAATGTTAATGGACGTTAATGATTGATCACTAATTGATTTAGTGTTAAGAATTTAACCAGTTAAATATGTAGTTGTGGACATTCTATCCTGTTGTCCTGTTGGCTTCATCAGACCGTGACCTCTCACTGGATCGGTTCGCAGCCGAGTGTGAAGCGGCTGGGATGAGAATCAGCACCTCCAAATCTGAGTTCATGGTCCTCAACCGGAAACGGGTGGAGTGCCCTCTCCAGGTCGGGGATAAGATCCTGCCCCAAGTGGAGGAGTTTAAGTACCTCGGGGTCTTGTTCACGAGTGAGGGAAGGATGGAGCGAGAGATTGACAGGCGGATCGGTGCGGCGTCTGCAGTAATGCGGACTCTGCACCGGTCTGTTGTGGTGAAGAGGGAGCTGAGCTGAAAGACGAAGCTCTCTGTTTACCGGTCGATCTTCGTTCCAACCTCACCTATGGTCATGAGCTCTGGGTAGCGACCGAAAGAACAAGATCGCGAGTACAAGCGGCCGAAATGGCTTCCTCCGCAGGGTGGCTGGGCTCTCCCTTAGAGATAGGGTGAGAAGCTCAGCCATCTGGGAGGAGCTCAGAGTACAGTCGCTGCTCCTCCGCGTTGAGAGCCAGATGAGGTGGCTCGGGCATCTGATTACGATGCCTCCTGGACGTCTCCCTGGGGAGGTGTTCAGGGCACGTCCCACCGGGAGGAGACCCCGGGGCAGACCCAGGACACGCTGGAGAGACTACGTCTCTCGGCTGGCCTGGGAACGTCTCGGGATCCCCCGGGAAGAGCTGGACGAAGTAGCTGGGGTGAGGGAAGTCTGGGCTTCCCTGCTTAGGCTGCTGCCCCCGCGACCCGACCCCGGATAAGCCGAAGAAGATGGATGGATGGATATTCTATCAATAGTCATGGCAGCAACTGCGCCTCATCTAATTTTGTTTTTTGTTTGCTTGAGACCTTTGCTGAATAAGGAAATAAAAACCTAAAATGAGAAAAAGTAAAAACAAAAAAAAAAAAAACAACCAATCCAATTGAGAAAAAACCCCCACTTGTTTTCTATCTTATCAGTGATCAATGATTGTTGATTGTTGATTGTTTTAACTCGTGGTAAAGCAAAACACACAATTTAGAGCCCTATCTGGAGAGGTGACAGTGACATTACCAGTTAAAAGTAACTAATAATCTGAGTAGTTGTTTTTTTTTTTTTTAAAGATATTTTTTGGGCTTTTCTGCCTTTAATCAGATAGGGGAGGACAGTGGATAGAGTATGAAATGGGGTGAGAGAGTGGGGAGTGACATGCGGGAAACAGGCCACAGGCGGGAATCGAACCCGGGCCACCCGCTCAAGGGCAGACCTCATGGTGCGCGGCCCTATCCACTAGGCCATCTGCGCCCCCTGAGTAGTTGTTTTGACGAAAATTCTCAGCACTTCACATGAGTATTTTTCTAACTCCAGTGCTTTTACCTGTGATTGAGTAATATTTTAGCAATGTAACAGTACTTGTACTTGAGTAAAGATTTTCAGTACTCTTTCCACCACTGGACTTTACTTTGGTGAATTCAACGTCAGGGCCGGCCCCAGACCATCAGGTGCCCTAGGCGAAAATGTTCTTCGTCAACTAGATGTCACACTAGAGAACATACTTTACAGTTTTCAGTTACTCTCAAGTCTGTATAAAAACTTCTGTACAGGGTATATTCATACATTCACCTCTTGCAAGATCTCCAGAGGCTTGGCCAGTTTTTGTGCAGTCTGCCCCCCTCTTCTGGAAAACTGATTTCAACTGGGGTAGGTACCACCTGTGCCATAAATGCATTTTCAAGGGGCACTGCTGTGATATGCTGAAATTAAGCATTCACCTGTGGGAGCAAAAGAAAACAGAAAGAACTTTGTTCAGTATGTATTTGACAGGTAGTACATTTTAAAAAGTACATGGTTCAGTTCAGGAAATTTCCATCTTAATTTTGTAAAATTTATATTAGTTTTGAAAGTATTCCTGTGCCACCAGAGTTGAATATGGACTTCTAACTCCAAATTTTTAGCACCAAAATCAGATTTCGAATTTGAAAACAAGCAAATTTCTAGCTCTTACTTTTTTTCTGCCTAGATTTTTTTTCAAATTTGAAATAAATTCAATGTTAAAAAAAAAGATGTCTCAGAATGATCCGTTTTTAAAAACTCAACATGTAGGAAATTTCAACATCTCAGAAAATAAGTAGCATAAAAAAAATTCAACATCTCAAAAAATTCATTTTACGTCTCAAAAAATTCAGTCTCCAATAATTTAATCTCAAAATATTAAGTTAATAAAAATTCAGTGTCAAAATCCGGGTGATCATTGGTGTTTTGTAATTTCCTTTTTTTTTGTACATTGCCGATATTAAAGGTTCCTGCTTGAACGGACTAGTGTGAAAACAGAAGAGGGATAGTGACAGAAGGAAAGAGTGTAGAGAAAGGAGGAGATAGACAGAGAGGGACAGATAAACAATAACACGACAAAAGAGAACAACCACAACAACTGGACGAATGAATACTGACAGGAGAACCAAAACCAGCAGCTGATCCTGCAAAAAACAGGGGGAAAAAAAAATAAAACGGTATCCCGAGGTCTTTGACAACACAATCTCTAGGAGCACCTGTGAAGAGATGAACTGGAAAGATCATGAGAATCAATGAGCACAGCAATAACAATTATAAGTCTACATGCAAAGGAGCATATGTATATACATACTTACCCGCACATGCAGGGGCATGGGAGTGAACATGCATGTGTAGCCCTGCTGCCTCCAGGGACTGGACACACACCTAGAGGGCCCCCAGCGCCGGGCAGCTGGCAGCTTTGACAGAGCGCAGAGCCTAGACGGTCCATCCTGGAGACAGCTGCCCACCAACCGAGGAGGGGGCGAGAGTATGGAGACCCCCCTCCCCAGGACCCAACGCCCCCTGATCCCAACCCTCCAGGACCCCTCTCCCCTCAGGCTACAAAGTGAACCCTAGCCCTCACCCCCCTGGTGTGGGCCAGAGAACATTCAGCCCAAGACACTTACAAACAAGGACAACCACACCATTCAGTCCACACTGCCCATCCACACAACTACACAACACAACAGCGACAACAACAACAGCGACACAACAACATGACACCTCAACAACACAGTGACACAACAACACAACACCCTCAGATCCCCCCCCATAAAATTTATTTTTATATTAGTTTATTTATTTATTTATTTTTATATTATATTTTTACCTCTCCTCTCTCCAAGACAGAGCAATGGACGCCTCTGGGGCGCTGCCGGACCCCAGCCGCATCATCTGCCCCGAATCCCAGCCAGTGGAACTATTTCATTGCCACAATCATTTTTTAAAACTCTTAATAGATACAGTATGTTAGACAATTAGAATGGAACTGTAAAATACCTTGGGTATCCATGGGAAAATTGACTTGGGACTATGGTTCAGGGGGACTTCGGTCACCCATTTTGAAAAACTACTACTTGGCAACTCAAATGACATTCATTTTATCTCTGTTTGAGGGGAGTAATGCCCCTTCTTGGACACAAATCAGACTACATTCCCTGAAAGAAAAGGTCCACACGGATTTTATATATCAGCATAACCCCATACTGAGGCATCTGATTGAACTTTGGTGTGAGGTTCACAAAAAGCTTGGATTTAAAGTGGGTGTAAGGTCAAATTGCAGCTTAATCTAAGAAATTAAAGATTCAAAGTAAAACGGAGCTGAGTCTAGATTAAATAATAATACTATCCTAATAATAAAACTAATACTAAGAAGTGTCTCTAGAAATAAAATAAAGCAGCAGCTAAAGAGAACGATAAGTTTGGCTAAAGCTGGCGTATTATTCGCCATAAATAATAACAGGAACTCTAAATTTGAATCTCTAAATTAATATTGTTCAAAGCCTCTTAAATCAAACTTATCTGCAGATAAATATAAAAAACTTAACTAAATCCATAACTAATTTACCGTCGTCACACCCTTCAAAAAAGCCGGCTTCATCCGGTAGGGTTTGACCTACTTTCCAAATGCCGCACCTGGCGCAGGTGAGGAGACAGCCTGCTGAAAGTTAGCAAAAACCATCAAACAAAAGAGCTGTGCGGATCAAAAACGAACCAAAAACCCAAAGAGGCAGCCGGTAAGAACGTGTTGGCTTTCACCTACGTTCATTTGATCTGTGTAGTGTTGTCGCGTCTTTACGCACGGACGCGCGCTGGTCTGTGCTCCGCGCAGCCGCGCGCTTCCCTTTGTTCTCCTTAATCGTTGTTTGCCCACTTGTTCTTGTGGTAAAGTCGAGATACGTGTCATATATTGATTGAAAATGATGAATAAATTAATAGCCATCTATTTGGATAGTGTTCACCATTAAATCAACTTCCTAATTACTAAATTTAATCTTTAACCGAGAAAAGTAAATATCTAATTTAAAAGAAATATTAATATATTAACGAATATTAAAAATGAAGAATGAGTTCATTATTTGTAAAGAAAAAACATAAATTTGAGTTTATTCTTGAGTTTATTAGTAAAGGTTGCAGATTTAATGATTTTCTCTTTTTCAGATGATTATTTAAATGTCTGCTTAACTTGTTTTATTTATCTGTTTATTTTGAAGGTTTTTTTTTTTTTACCTTGAATTGCATTAAAAAAGACAAAGGAAAATAAAAGGTGATCAAAAGAAGACCTGTCTGATGTCTGTTGCTTCAGGAGTAAAATCCAGATCACTTTGGGCAGTTTGTTGAAACCTCTTTTTCAAGTTTGGAGTTTGCACAGCCAGATGAAACTTGACAGTGGGACTGTCGCCTGAGACACCTTTAAAACAAAATGAACTCATACCCATGACTCTTGACAATAAGATTCTCGATGTATGGCACCATAAAGGGATCCAACGCCTGGAGGACTGCTTTGATAAAAGACTCTTCAGGTCATTTGAACACATGAAAAGGAAATATAACCTGTCTAATCAGACTTTTTTCTGTTATCTCCAGATAAGATCCTTTTTGAGAGTCAATCTGGATCCTGAAGTGACCTTACCTGTAATGAGTGTTGTTGAGAGATTTCTGTATGAGGGGAACACATGTAAATTCATTTCTAAGACGTACCGCTTGTTGGTGAATGAGGGTCCCAAACCAGGTTTGCATAAGTATAGAGTGAAATGGGAGTCAGATCTTAATGTCACAATTGATGAGCAGTTATGGGAAGATTTGTGTCAAGACAGCTTGTCAACTACTATCAATGCCCGGTACAGACTGATTAATTATAATATTCTACATCAAGTATACCTTACCCCAGAAAAATTACATTCGTTAAAATCTGATCTCTCAGAGATGTGCTTCAGATGTAATATTGAAGTTGGTTCCTTTCTGCACTTTACCTGGCATTGTACCAAAGTGAGCCCTTTCTGGCATGATATCTGCTCCATTTTAACCAGAGTAACAGGAGTTGGTGTTCCACTGGACCCTGAATTGTGTTTATTAGGGAACTTTACACATATTCATGGCTCCCTCACCAATGCACAACTGAAATCTATGAAAGCTGCTTTGTGTGTGGCCAAGAAATGCATTGCAGTGTCATGGAAATCTGATTCCCCTCTTTTAAGTGATAGGTGGACTTCTGACATGAATAGTTACATCCCCATGGAAAAACTCACATACTGTCTGAGAAAACAATATAACACATTTTAAGAAAATTGGCAGTCTTATTTAGACCACATCAGCACAATCTCAACACTAAGAACTTAATTTAATTCTATTTTGATCAAGTACAGTGACCACTTAGGTTTTTTGATAAAGTAAGGATTTTAGTCTTCAAACCTTGCTTTATGTCATATTTGTATACTGTTAGTATATTGAAAAATTGAAAATAAAATAATACAAAAAAATAACAGCAGTTTCACAGTCTTATAGCATTTCCTCCTCAATGTGAATCTGGCGAAGCTTGGCATGTTTTATTTCCTTCGACTTCTGGCTACACGACAGAAGTGTCCCCGTCTTGATACAGGGAGATTCAAGCCTGAGTTATACAACAACTGCTCTCCACTTTGCAGAACAGCAGCAGACAGAGGAGCTGCGTAAATCCTGCCCGACTGTCTCATTTATCTGCTTTCAGCCCTGTCAATCACACGTACAGTAACCAATAGCCTTACTATTCACATGGAGCCATTTGTAGCAAGTTAGGTTATCTGAAAGCTCATGCACTGTATCCATGTCCATGAGTCAGTAAAGCAGGGCATATATTAAGTACAAACTACTTTCCCCAGATAAATTCAGGTTGTAGGAAAATTGAGCCAGCATGAATATTTTCGTTGCTAAGATTTTGGTTGCTTGGTTTGGGTTTGGCATCTAAACATTTTCCTCAGTTGTACACAGTGGGAAGTACTGATGAATAAATTCCAATGCTGAGAATTAGGAATACTGTAAAAAAAAATACAGCAGAACAGGCAACCACCACTGTTGAAAACATAAATCTATTTGTTTGTTTAATCTTCCTTCAAGTGAGATATTATGCCCAGCCTGGTCCTTGCTTTCATGGAGATTGCTTCATGTACCAGAGCCCTAACATTGGGTGGCATTTGAAGTTTGACTGTATACACTGGAGTATGAACATTTAGGCTTTACTGCTGTGTTTATAGAAAATGCATATTTAAAGCAAGTGCTGTAAAAAAGCAACATGAATATGTTTGTTTAAATATGTGTCCTTTTAAATACATTTATGCAGCTCACGTGTGTGTTGAAGCATGTATAAGAGTGACAAGGCATATGTACGTGTGTTTAGTGTGTAGGCGTTTAGTATGCCTGCCAGTCTGGGGTTCTACTGGCAGCTTAGGCTTCCCATCTGAGGTGACGAGGTGCGAGGGCGTACTTACACACACACACACACACACACACACACATACACACATACACACACATAGTAAAAAAAGGAGAGAGAGAGAAAAGGAGGGGGACAGGGTTTTCCTCAGTCTTGAGCCAAAGGAGAGAGAGGAAAGACCGGTGTGAGGTGCTAGGAAAAAAAGCAGCAGTAAATAGAGAGGGCTTTTTCCGCTAGCAAGTTCCCACATCGGCAAATACACAGAAATGGCAGGTGACTGGGTCTAGAAAGACTTCTTTCTACACACACATCAAAAACATTAGATCGCAGTGCTGCTCAGTCAGTATAATGCTCACAAAAGCAAAACAATAGGTTTCAACATTGCCCCCCAAAAGGTAGACATATGTGTATCTGATATCTTTGAAATAAATCATGAGACCCATTATTAAGGAATAATATGTTTTCCTTGCCCCATACTTTGGCAGCTGACCTGAAGATTTTTGTGAAGTGTTCCACATGGTGTGATCTTGACTTTTTCATTTGTTCAGAGTGATACATTAAAACAAGTTTTCATATTTGCAGTTTTTTTTCTGCTTCTTCCATATTCACTGCATGGCTCAGTTATGCTTTAACGGGGCAAGATGTTCTCATTGCTTTAGTATGCAAAGGGATTTTGTTGGGCAGTTATCAGAGAACTAGTGACACACCAACACAAATTTCACATGGGTGCAATTTCAGAAACAGGTAATAGAAGGCAGTAAATACTCTACCTGAAGTTAATTAAAGCAAATATATCTGCCAAATCTTTAGAACAAAGTGTCACAAATGGCTTTGCCCATTAAATTTGCCCAAGACACTGACATGTTATCTAGTTTGCAAAGTCTGATTTATCTGTTAAATTTGGTTGAAATGAAAATAAGCTTTCTTTTTAAAAAGACATTGTATGGCTACCAGCTATTTTCAACTTATATAATTGATTTTTACACCATTTAGAGGGACCAAAGACCAGGAGTTTGTTTCAAACTTTAAAATTACTGTGGAGCACAATGTTTGGAACAGTTGTGTCCATCTCTTCATCCCTGTGGACAAATTGTTGAAAAACACACGCTAAGTGCCCATTTAGGAGACAAAACTAGTACTAAAGTGCCCTCTTTGGAGCCAAAACACATGCTAAAGAGACTTCCTGGGAGCTCAAATGCCAAGTCTTCTCTGCACTGTGAGCATGAATTAAGGCTTGTACTGTGTGTTAACTTTTGCAAAACAATGTGCTTGTCTGTACTACACAGTGTGTGTGACTTGCTGAGCATCTGTCTACTTTCAGTTGCGGTTTTTGTCTCGTGATGAGGAGCAGCCACCTTCAAGTGACTTGTGTGCTGGAGAGAAAATGGCAGTGAGGAGTCTGGAGGTCCTAGTGATGCTGTCAGAGATTTTTTTTTGTCAAAAGATTCATGAATTAGTGCACATATGTTTTTTTTTTTAATA
Source organism: Thalassoma bifasciatum (assembly GCA_008086565.1). Lineage (NCBI taxonomy): Eukaryota > Metazoa > Chordata > Actinopteri > Labriformes > Labridae > Thalassoma > Thalassoma bifasciatum. The sequence goes on from RPOG01007335.1 coordinate 10,274, forward strand.
TTCAAAATTTAAGTTTATTCTGTAAAACTTAAGCATGGCACCTTTAAAAGTTGATGTTCAATCAATCAATCTTTATTTATATAGCGCCAAATCATAACAAACGTTATCTCAAGACACTTTACAAAACATTAGCAGGTTGATACCTGTTAATGTTAGAGTATTTTATTATTTTATTAACAGAGACCCAACATCAAGACAGGATAAGGAATCTTATCTCATCTTGATCCACCATGAGTGTAGCACTTTGCAGCAGCTTTTAGCAAGTTACAGTGGAGAGGAAAAACTTCCCTTTAACGGGCAGAAACCTCGGACAGAACCAGACTCATGTTAGACAGACATCTGCCTCCACTGTGTTGGGGTGAGAGAGAGGGAGAGAAAGAGAGAGAGAGAGAGAAGAAAAATTGGAGAACTGTCCAAGCCACAGCAGCTGGAGTCAGGTCGTCCCACATCAGCTGGTAGATCCACAGCAACATCAGATGAACCTACAAACAAGCTCAGAGACTCCCAGAGGATCATGGTTAATAACTATAATAGTGCATTAAGATAAAAGTTAGACTGACAGATAGAGGAGAAAGGGAAACAGAAGCCTAGTGTGTCAGTTTCCCCCCGACAGTCTAAACCTATAGCAGCATAACTAAGAGCTGGTTCAGGCCTGATCCAGCTCTAACTATAAGCTTTATCAAAAAGGAACGTTTTAAGTCTTCTACTAAAAATCGAGAGGGTGTCCGCCCCCCGGACCTCAATTGGTAAGTTGTTCCAGAGAAGAAGAGCCTGATAACTAAAGGCTCGATCTCCCATATTACTTTTAGAGACCACAGGTACAGTCAGCAGGCCTGCATGCTGAGAGTGCAGTGATCTAGACGGGTAATATGGAACTATAAGCTGTTTAAGATAGGACGGCCCAATGTTATTTAGAGCTTTATAGGTCAGGAGGAGAATTTTAAATTCTATTCTAGATTTTACAGGTAACCAGTGTAGAGAAGCTAATACTGGAGAGATGTGTTCCCTCCTCCTGGTTCCTGTCAATACCCGAGCTGCAGCGTTCTGAACTAACTGAAGGGTCCTAATAGACTTTTTAGAGCAGCCTGATAAAAGAGATGTTGTAATTACAATTTTTCTTTACTTTTACTGTTTACAAATATTTTAGCGTTATACTAGAGTGAGTGTTGGTTTTTGTTTACCTCTGTGTGTTAATAGTTCAGTCATATCCTGCACATCGGAGGAACAGCGGTGGAGGTGGTCTCCAGCTGCAGGTGTCTCGGCGTGCACGTCTCGGACAGCCTCGCCTGGAGCGCCAGCGCTTCCTCTCTGGTCGGGGGGGCATGCCGGCGGCTCTGCGTCCTCAGGAGGCTGAGGCGCGCCGGACTGGGGAGCTCAGTCCTGACGGCGTTCTACAGGTGTGCGGTGGAGAGCATCTTGTGTTCCTGCATCACTGTGTGGCACGGCAGCTGCTCTGTGGCAGAGAAGAAGGCTCTGCAGAGGGTAGTGAAAGCGGCACAGAGGACTGTGGGATGCAGTCTTTCAACTACCACGGACATATACTCCTCCAGATGCAGGAAACGGGCCTCCTGCATCATGAAAGACCCCACCCATCCCGCACATGCTCTGTTTGTCCCTCTCCCCTCAGGCAGGAGGCTGCGGAGCATCAAGAGCAGGACTACCAGACTGAGGAACAGCTTCTTTCC
>RPOG01007336.1:0-18810 GCA_008086565.1 Thalassoma bifasciatum
CTGTCCTCCCTCACACACGTGCTACGTAGCTTGACACCCAATGCAAGGTACCATATAAATCCCTCTTTGATCATTTCTCAGTGCTTCTACTGGCATTCTGTAATTTTTATTTATGTTTTTCCATTTGCAGAGGAATATTCAAACTGCTGGTGAACTTCCAGCTGGAAAACAAAGATAATCCTTCATACACAGGTGCACATATTCTCAAAATTATAACATGCTACAGAAAATATGACCAAAATTCTTTGTTTGTAACATTTTCTTTGACTGTGTGCAGGTCTCTCATTCCAAGATTTCTACCAGCGATGTCGAGAAGCGTTCTTGGTGAACTCTGACCTCACGCTGAGGACTCAGCTGACTGAGTTTAGAGATCACAAACTTATCCGGACACGGAAGGTAGAGTCATGTTTCCTCTGAAACTCTCAACACTCAAAGAAGCCTCTCTCCTTCATCAGTGTTTACATCTTTGATTCCTTTCCTCAACTCCTTTTCATGCATCCTGTTTTGGTTCCACCTGAGATGCAATGAGTCAAATAAACCAGAAATGATTTACGCAGAGGCATTTTTTCTTGACACATCTGAGCTCCTAGATGTCATTTTATGTTGGTGAAAGTTCAATTTTTGTGCCATTAACTTTTGTAGGCTTTTAGTAGACTGTATGTTAAAGCTGTATCACAGATCTTGTATCCGTCATTTTTGACAGACGCATCTGCTTATCCTCACTTTGTGCTCTTTGCAAAAACTCTGGCCTCATCAAATAAACCTAATGTGTTCCTCACATACACTTCTTTTCTATTACTCCCTCAGGGTGCAGATGGAGTGGAGTACTTACTGGTTGCTGTGGATGCGAGCACTTTGATGGATTTCCTGGAGAATGAAGAGGGTGACTGAGAAAAAAAGAGATGGTTGTGGACTTTGAACCCTTATACATCAAAACTGCTGTTGTGGTCTGGATAGTGACCAGTACGAATGAAATACGAAATGACATTTTGTCAACACACGACATGGGCCTCACTGACAGTTTCCTCTCAGCTTCAGTTTAAAGGCCTGAAGCTTATTGGCCATGATATGATTGGACTCATCAGAAATGCCTCCTGGAGCACTATGGTGTTCATCTCTTGTGTTTGGTGTACACATACTTTTTGATACCCCCTTTAAAATAAAGTCAACACTCCTGCTTGTTAATTGCAGTTTGTTCTTTTAATTACAGAAATAGATTTACATTTAGAAAAGCGTACAATCTTTTGTTCTTTTGAGGCAGGTCAGCATGCTGCTGAAGAGAAATCAACCTTCTATTTAGGAAGTCAACGAAATTATTCAGTAGAGCTGCACATGTGAAAGCTGGGTGCCAAATACAAAGAAGCGCAGTCAAATAACACTGCATGCAAAAGACAGCGCAGTCAGAAGGTAATGGGTTATAAAAGTAGCAAGTGTTTCAGGGTTGCTGTTTGAGAGTCGAGGGGAATGTTCTGGTTAAATCAGGAGAAAGAAGAAGAAGGTCTGGTCCTAAAAGCATGCTGGGAAATCGCTTAGTGCTGTATGTCTTCAGTTTTCTGTGTCTGCAGTGAACTGTTGAGTGTTTCTGAATTCAGTGTGTAAGTCTGGAGTCTGTTTTGAGTTGCTGTGTGTACAACAAGAAGCTCCTCTTCATCCAAATCTTTCAGCAGAAGAAGAACTGCATCAAGTGTGTGTGCCTAAAAAATACAAGCAAATCCACAGAGATCTGTTAAAAATATTTTTGGTTGGTATATTTTGAATTTAAGTGAATCATATAGAAAAGAAAGTACCTTTTTTATTGTTGGTTTGATTTCCCTGGTGGATGGAGAGGAAAGAGATGGGAACTTGTCTCTGGAGAGGGGCTTCATCCCCAACTCTTCTCTGATTTTACTGAAAAAAAGTAGGTGGGATCATGGTAAAAGAAAGGTTTAAGCCAATACAAATCTACTACTACTGTCTGTCCTCTCCTGCTGAGAGTTGCTAGAGATCCAACAATGCAAAATCAATAGCAACTTGACTTATGGTGTGATGTTGTAATATGCTAGGCGTTACAACAAGTTGTGTGCCAAACCACCTCTTTACTCTGCCAATGGTACCTACTAGGTAAGATAGTATCTTTCAACAGTTGCTTCAATTGACAAATATTTTGTAAGTTCATCTCTAACTTCTTTAATTTCATACAGACTGGGTTGTCAAGTAAACAGACCAACCAACATTTCATAAAAACTTGCCATAAATTTAACATGCCTGTCATGAGCTGTCAGTCTTAGACTTTCTGCAGTCAAGCTCAACAGAGAAAAAAAAATCAGGGCTTTATGCCAAGTTCATCTACGTGAAAAAAACAGGAACTTTTGCCATTTTTCTATGAACAAAAGCAAAACCAGAAAGGGGTCAAAAGCTGGGCAAGGTTGCTCAAAATGTAAACAAGAGGCAGAGGAAAATTCAGTCACACTGGTGAGACTGTGCTGGAGTTGGCTGGGATATCATGCAGATAATAATTTTGCCCTCTGCAAAATCTACCACTCAATGCTGAAATATGCAGGCAAGTTTGTTCAGTATAGAGTGGCTTTTTGTTTGTAAGAATGGATTTACTCTCCCTTTCTGGTCTGTAAATAAATTAGATCTCCCCTCTGGGTCAGTGGCAAATTGACTTTAATGTCGACCTCTGATAATGCTCAGGTCTAGTGAATTATAGTGTTTTTTGCAAGAAATAATAGCCCATTAAAAAGTGCGCATGTAACATCTACCAACTTCAGAAACAACATTTTTCAGTTCTAACTGGTTCAGGAACATAAATTTTGGGGTGAAAACATTAAAATACTGTTTCTCTTTGGGAAGAACCAACTGGGAAAAGATTCTGGTTCAAAGCCCTGATAAAAATGTTTCATTTCTAATGTGTTGGAAAAATACTGCCCTATGCAACCTATTAAAAAATAATTTTAGAAATCCCTTTATGAACTAGAGTGTTAAACAAGCTACATACTGTCTTTGTATCAACACAATACTTTGATGTGAAAGATTACAAAACAGCATCTGTAGTTAATTCCACACATCTTACTTGGTCTCCTCCATGTTGTAGTTCAGTGGGTCGTTCTCTGTCTCTGCATCTTGAAGTCCATTGGTGGAGAGCTGATTTTGAACGTTGCCAGGTGGGGTTGTGACCTCTTCACCATCCATGAGCGCAAGTGCAATCTCATCCTCTGTCACCACTTCAAACATCACACAACAATACAACAAGTGTGTAAATCATTACATTATCTAGAAATAAAAGCACTATGGAGAGTATTACTGTCAGTGAGAGTACACAAGAGGAAGGTGAGACTACTACATGCTCACCTTGGTTGTCCAGCTTCTGCAGGTGAGGCAGGCAGCGCAACACGGTGAGCCGATACTGAGTGGAGTCAGATCCACAGCAGGGGTTTTCAGCCAACCACAGGACTCTGAGACGTGTCAGTGGGCGCAGGTGAGAGAGCTCAGCTAGTGAAGGTATCATGTTCCTCCTCAAGTACAGCTCACACAGAGACAGGCAGCCAGACAGAGGAGAGAGAGAGCAGATGCTGTTCACACTGCAGAGAGAAAAGACAGAACATCAAAGTCATATTCACTGACAGAGTGAAACAGGATCATGTGGTTGTGGGGAGTCACCTCACTCAAAGTCTACATGTGTCAAAGCATCCAAAGGGTTCAATCAACCAACCTGAGAGTCAACACCTCAATGTTTGGCATTTGAGAGAAGATCGAGATCTTGAAAGAGATACATAAAAAGGTTGATTTGTTGCATGCAAACATGAATGTAACTTGAAGTCAGTGTCAGATTCGTCCCATCTGTTTATCAACTCACATCAGTTAGGCTGCATCCCCTTGAAAAAGAAAATGCAAGGAAACGTTATAACAAATTCAAAACATAGAGAACAAACCGTATTAAAATAACTACATATGAAAAATATAGACTCAGCATCTTCCTCGTACGCTTAGAAGGGGACACTTACCAGCAGTTTAGTTTCTTCACGCTTTCCAAGTCGGAGGCCTTGGCCTTAGCGAGAACTAGTTTCCGCGTCAGCTTCATGGCATATCCACGAATATTAAGTTTAGAGGAGAATACTTTCACCGTGCTCTATTTTCACAAACAACAGGACCCGCATTATGACGAGGTGCGTGGGAAAACATTTAACTCCCCTGCAGTCGGAGTCCATGTCCACTGTACATATACGCATGCGCGTATCTACCCAGGCGTCCTTAGTTACAGCCCCTTCCTGTAAAATATTCCGCGATTACTGTCTCATACAACATTTTTTAAAAGTGTAATCGAAACAAAAGGGATTCTTAATTTCTCATCCACCAGTTCAAAATACAAATTTATTTTGTCTTTTTAAGTAGCTGGGTCTGTATCGAACAAAAACTCAAAGTCCCAGAATGCAGCGTACACAACCCGGTAAATCGCGCCTGCGCGGTAAGCACTCTCTCTTTGGACCTACGTCTCCTCTGAAACGATGGTGAGCCCAGACAGTCCCCTTCCAAATCTGAATCAATCTGACTTTTAAATGCTATCAATGTCATATACACATATTTGGGAGCACTATGGTGTCGTATATCTATGAGATCCGTGCATTATTTGTGTTAGATTTGTGATAATTGCCCGTAAAAACGGGTAGTTTCATATCCTGTGGAGACAGTAATGGCTGCCACCAGAGCCATGTACCGGGCTCGATAACAATATCACTCATGTATGACGTTACTTCAACTTTCTGTGTCGACTTACATGTACGACTGCTTTTGATATGAAGCAAGTTAACATGCTCCTGTGTTTGTTGTGACTTTCGTCTTTAAATCCCGTGTGAGCTTGTTCACTTGGTGTTTAACATGCTAAGGGGCTAACCCTGTGCTAACTCCTGATGACAGAAACTCAGTCTCTCTTGTTCACCCCCCCCCCTCCCTTTTTTTTTCTTTACATCTAACATACTGTAAATGTTTACTGTTAAAAACAAAAAGTACTTTCATAGCTTATAATTAGAATATGTGGGCGGCCTGTCATCCCAGTGTAGGAGGTGTAATTACTTCATTGATGCTGCTGTTAACTTGTATGACTTAATATTATTTTCATGTCGTTTTCAGGCCAAGCGTACCAAGAAGGTGGGGATCGTAGGTAAATATGGCACACGTTACGGTGCATCGCTGAGGAAGATGGTCAAGAAAATTGAAATTTCCCAGCATGCGAAATACACCTGCTCCTTCTGTGGCAAGGTAAGGACATGTATATCGGCAATGCCAGTGATAGAAAGCAGAGAAGTTTTTGATCGTGACTAAAAAGCAGGAAATGTCTGCAGTAAATGGGATGAATGTAATAAATGTCACAAACAGAAGTCATTTCTATGAGTCACTAATGTCATGTTTCAACCCATAGACCAAGATGAAGAGGAGGGCCGTCGGTATCTGGCACTGTGGGTCCTGCAGGAAGACGGTAGCTGGAGGTGCTTGGACTTACAAGTAAGTTTTATCCTGCATTACAGCAACTGCACAACCCACCTTCTCAAACATGTATTGTCTCCAAATGTTGATTCTGTTAAAGTATGCATTAAGATGTGATTTTTGTTTGAATCTGCAGTTACAAAGCCAGTCAAACTTTGCCTGGTTGGCCGAGTATCACAGATTCATTCAGTATATAACAAACATTTTAAGAACGCGATTGGGATTTAGTGAATAGCTTGTCTAAATTAGATCACTTAAAGTAGGAAGTTGTAAGAAACCCTTTCAAAGTTTGACTGTAAGTGGTCAGTATCTGTTGTGGACATGCTTACAGCTTAAGCCTGCAGTTATTTATTTTGGTTGGTTGGAGCATCTCTTTGCCTCTGTCTAAAGCACATTTACACACTCAACCATTTCAACAAGATTATGTGAATATGAAAATGTCAGGTGGCGTTTTGGTGATGAATTCTAGCCTCATGGGTTTGAAATAGTTGCCTGTTTACCCTAGAAAGTTGTAAACATGGTGCGACGCTAACACAGTGAGAAACACAGATACTTTTTTTGTTTTGGGCCGATGGCAATTATTTGTCGTCAAAGAGGCCGATATACATTTGCAGGAAAGGTGAAAACTTTGGAATCAAAATTTTGAACAATACAAACTCCAACACTTAACTTTTTGGCTTCAAGCATGTTTATTAAACAGCTCCCGGGGTCAGCAGCGTCTTATAGAGATGAATGAAAACTTAAACAAATAAATGCTTACATAAAATAATATTTCAGAAATTTTGGAAAACTTTATTTCACTACTTATCACCAATCTTTTATATAAGTTCAAACTAAAACAAAATGTGCAGTGAGTTCCCTCCCTGTATCCCTCAGAAAGACTCATACTCCCAGAGGAGGAGAAAGTAAAATAGTAGTTTACCACCTCAACACACCTCCCTGCAATAAAACTGCACTTAATTGAGTTTGTGGTACATTTTAAAGAAATGTAGTGCAGTTGCATTATTTATCTGTTTAATTCTTGCATGACTTTGAGTTGCTGGAGTTGATCATCTGTCTATTCCCGCACAGTAAAATAGCTTGTTCTTTCTCATCTCTGACATTTCCTCTTTACTGTGCCTAATCTTTCTACAGCTACGAGTAGAAAACACCCAAAGAATCACTTGTTGTTGTGACAATATAGTGTTTTGTATCCATTTATGGGTGAAGCATTACAGCAGTAATGAGCTTTGAAAACAGCTGTGTGAGGAGAAGAGAAATTGTGAGGGACAGGGACACACTGTTGACCAGACACACACACACTCTCTCTGTTTCTCTATTTCTGATCACCTTTAGCAGAGCACGTGTCAGTTGCTGCAGGTTATCAGCACTACTAGAGGTGTTTTCAGTCGTGGACAGCAGAGTCTTTGCAGAAATAAAGAAAAAATAATAAGATGCTTGATTCATCCCATGAGGAGAAATTTACAGTCACAGCAGCAATTCAAGAAAATGAATAGAGCAAAACAGAAAAAGATGATAGAGAAAATAAAGATGGTAAATGTAAAACTGGTGGCATTACTCTTGCTTCGTAGTCCAGCAAACCCTTAAATTATCTGGATGCACGAAACACTAAACAGGCTCCACTTTCATGATTGTCATTGAGTCCCAGCACATAGATCAAGAAGAAATCCAGTTATGTTGTTCAGACTTTATTGTAGGATATTTTTTTTCGCTCAATACCAAAAGTTACTGTGTAATGGACCATGTTTTCACTTAATTTTCTTTTCCTTTCAGCACAACTTCCGCCGTCACAGTCAAGTCAGCGATCAGGAGGCTGAAGGAGTTGAAGGACCAGTAAACCAAGTGCAACGATCACTGGTGGATTTGGGACTTTGTTGTTTTGTATAACTTAACCGACCTGGACATGACATCATCAGCCCAAAATAAAGCGGTCTGGAGCGGAAGTCTTTGTTTGTTCTTTTCTGTGTGTGAATCATTACTTTAAGAGAGAACTACAAGGAGGTGCCTTTTCAAATGGACACAAGTAGAGCATTTTGCACCACTGAAAAGTTATGCTGTCCAAGTATTGCTACAACACACGATAGAGCTTCCTATGGCTTAATCCTGACCTTGTCATTTGCAGTAATTGTTTTTTATGTATTGGACACTGACACAAGGGAAAGACCACATTATCAATAAAGTTGAAAGAAAGATGCATTTCCACGTGTGTGATGGTTTAACTTCACGCACCCTGAGAGCAGTGTTGGTGTGGTCCTTCATCACTGAACTTCATACACAGGAATTGTCGTCAGGATTGCTGCTGTAGAAAAGGTCCAAGAGGATCAGTGTCAAGCATCTCTCTTACTTTAGTGAAGCATTACTGTATGATTAAGTTTATTTATATGCCCACACAAATATTAAGTTTCCCTGCATAGAAATGAGCTGAAATCCTGTCTGCTAAAAGTGAACCTAAGGAAGTGTGCACAGAGACATTATAAAATGTCATTTTATCCAAAGAATGCAGATGGGTACTTTGGGAAATGTGACAAACTGAAACTTGTGAGCTCATGGCTGTTTTACTATTTTTACTTTTACAAAGCAAAAAACAACAAACGGATATCAAGGGTGTAGAAAAGGAGAAATAAAAACCACAGAGTTATTTTGCCAATTTTACACCACGGTCTGTGTATAGGCTACATATTTGTATTCAGTGTATAAAAGTTAAGAGCCGTTTTAATGATTAAATCTGGATATTAGTATGCTGAAAGACATTTTTTGACTTTCATATCAACGAAAAAGCAGTGAGCACGAGCCAAAGGAAACACCGTAAACCGTCCAGCAGGTGGCGCAGTGTCGTGATTCTCCTCAGCAGGGTCATGATTCAAACATGGCGGCGTCCAGTGTCTTCAGACCAGGCTTGTTCAACCACAAAGTTGCGATTGTTACAGGTGGAGGGACCGGGATCGGCAAAGCTATTTCGGAAGAGCTGCTGGAACTCGGTTAGTGATGGTGTTTTCTAACAGCTGGAGGTTTTTAATCATTGTAAAGTTTGTAAAAGACAGCACAGGAATATAGCAAAGCCTGGTGAACTTCGACCCAGATACATTCCTGTAGGTGCTCCTACCACATTTACATTCAATACTTTGACTGACAGATGTGCATGTGTTAGTCTCAGTGGTGGTTTTTAAATGTGGTCTTTAATAGTGTATTATTAAACCCAATGACAATGCAAAACAGTCCCACTGCTGTGATGTGTCTGAAGGCAAAGGGTCACTTGACTTGGTGCAACACCCATGTTAAGTTTCTCCCCCTCCTCCTCCTTTTAAATTATTGGTGATGTTCATGTTATGTTTTCCTTTAAATATGTGAGATAGTACATATTTGCTTCTACCTTTCAAAAAATGTGTAATTTTTACATTTGTGACATATGAAAAATGCCACTAGAACAAGGGATGCATGGCCCAGACCTGCCACTGCTGGGCTCATCACATGTTGATCTTTTTAACTGTTTTGTGCTCAGGCTGCAGTGTGGTGATCTCCAGCAGGAAAGCAGACAGGTTGGAGGCAGCAGCTCAGGAGATGAGACAGAAAATCCCTCCATCCAGTCCTGCACATGTGACTCCTCTTCCATGTAACATCAGAAAAGAAGATGAGGTTCGTCATCCTCTACACTCCCTGAGATTCTTACACTGATGTCAGTTTATGAAACCCTCTGCTTTCATTGTGGTGTTCTGTTTTGATTCTCTGTGCTGCAGGTGAAGGATCTTGTTTCTACAGTACTGAAGAAGTACGGCAGGATTGACTTCCTGGTGAACAATGGAGGAGGTCAGTTCAGCAGTCCAGCAGAACACATCTCTTCAAAAGGCTGGAAAGCTGTGATTGACACTAATCTGACTGGTACCTTCCACTGCTGTCAGCAGGGTGAGCTACTGACTATCAACACTGATTCAGTATTTCAATATTTCAGTATGTGTGTGTGTGTGTGTGTGTGTGCATCTGAGCTCTCAGTGAGACTGTGTTGCTTTCTACCCACACAGTCTACACTGCCTGGATGAAACAGAATGGCGGTGTGATAGTCAACATCATAGCTGACATGTGGAAAGGCTTCCCTGGCATGGCGTAAGAATTACCTCGCATAAACGTTCAGTTGACAAAATGATGACATCATTGAACACTCTCCTCTCCACAGCCACACAGGAGCAGCGAGGGCAGCAGTGGACAACTTAACAAAGTCACTGGCCATTGAGTGGGCAACTTCAGGGGTCCGAATAAATGCAGTTGCACCTGTAAGGATAAATTAAGAACAGGCACAGAATAGGAGTGTTGTATGAAGCAGTCTTTTTAAGCCTGTGTTATTGTCTGGTTGCAGGGCACAATCTTTTCCAAAACTGCAATGGAGAACTACAAAGAATATGGGCCCGAGCTGTTTAAGATGTCTATTCCATTTAGCCCTGCAAAGAGGCTAGGAGTCCCTGAAGAGGTGTGAAAATATGCTAAAAAAAATAAGAATTGTTTTTCAAATAAAGTATACAGCATGTGTAGTGTTAGTATTTGTGGTGCATTGAGGTAACCATAGAAGAACAGAACATGGAACAACTTGAAAATATCTATTTACGAAAATGATATGTACCTGATGCCATGCACCATTCATACATCTGAAGTCCTTGCTTTCATAAAGAACTTTTAAAAAATACAATTAAAGTCACAATTACTGTTAGTTTAAGAAAAACAATGACTTACCTCGTCTTGACAGTCAAAACCAAAAGCACAAGGACCAATAATGACACAAACGTTCTTCCAGAAAACTGAATAATGTTCCAATTTTCTCGACTTTGTTCTGTGATTGTGGAAATCATAACCAGCATAAATGATCTGAGCTTGAGTTGATAAGTTTTTGCTTTCTTCTGTTTTTTTGTTGAATATCTCATATATTTTATTTTACTGCTCAGATCTCATCAACAGTGTGTTTCCTGCTCTCTCCTGCTGCAACCTTCATCTCTGGGGCCACCCTGAGAGTTGATGCAGGACAGAGTCTCTACAGATCCATATGGGACATACCCGGTATGGACATCCTCTGAACTCTTCAACTCCCTGTTTTTACAGTTAATATCAAACTCTGCTCATTATCTAACGTTATGAATCGCACTTTTTTTTCTTGTTTTCTCCAGACCACAGTGCCTGGCCAGAGGCTCCAGAAGGGGAGAACATGGACGCTCTGAGGGAGCTGCTCAACCCAAAAAGCAAACTGTAGTTTCCCATGGTGACTGAGAATGATGACAATGTATAAACTCACAAAGGAAACGGACATGAAGCTCTACATGCACCCCAAGAGAATCAGGTCACCACAGTAGCCTGGTTGTAAGACATTGTGATTTCTTTTGAAATTAATGTACATAATTGCGCTGTGTGTGATCAGTCACAAGCATGTAAATGGTCTAAGTAAACAAGTGAAGTTTTATTTAGTTTAAGTGTCTTTAAGGCTATTTCAGGAGCAGGAGCACTTACTGGTGTTTTTGTTGTGGGTTTCTTTTTCTTAATCTTGGTCTAGTTTCCTGCAGAGCCAAGGGGGACATTTTTAAGCCAATTTTCTGTATTGTTTGTGGATTTATCAGCTAACTCTAATTTGAGTATGTGATTTTCTTTCATTGATAGACATTTTAAAAATTATGTTGAAAGGAAATAAATCTCATAACTTTTTAACTGTCAGATATTCAATGCAACAGTTTTCTTAGTATTTCATTAATAATATTTCATGTTAATCATTTATCATTAAAAACTTTTGAAAATCGTAGTGCATTGTTCCATATATGAGGAAAAGTGGGGTAGGATGAGCCAGTTGGTACGTTGAACCACCCCCTGTATCCACGTAATGGGACACACTTTTTATGATCTTAAATTCTGTTCCAATGAGGTTGGGAACTTAAACAGAAGACTTTTATTGTTTAAACTGATAGACCTTGTTTTTTTTTCACTCATTCTGAATTTGATGGCTGCAACACGTTCCAAAAAAGCTGGGACAGGGTCAACAAAACACTGAAAAAGTTGAAGAATGCTGAAAAAATATCTGTTTGGATCATTCCACAGGTGAACATGTTCACTGGAGACAGGTTAGTGTGGTGATTGGGTATAAAAGGAGCATTCCTGAAAGGTTCAGTTGTTCATGAACAAGGACGGGGCCAGGTTCACCACTTTGTGAAGAACTCTGTGAGCGAATAGTCCAACAGCTTAGAAATATTGTTTCTCAAAGTAAAATTGAAAGGAATTAAACGATTTCAACATCAACAGTCAGAAATATCAACAAAAGATTAAAAAAGTCTGGGGAAACCTCTGCATGTAAGCAGCAAGGCCAATATCCATCATTGAATGCATGTGATCTTTGACCCCTCAAGTGGTGCTGCTTTACAAACCCACATCATTGTGTAAAGGATCTTAGTGTGTGGGCTCAGGAACACTTCAGAAAACCATTCTCAGTCAATACAGTTCATCACAACATCTTAAAGCGCAAGTTCAAACTTTCACAAAGCATAAACCATTTTTTCTAAACAGTCTCCGGTGATTTTAACTCTTGGATCTCTTTAACACAGGGATGTCCAAACTAAGGCCCGAGGGCCAATTGTGGCCCGCCGTCAAGTTTCATGCAGCCCCCAGCTCTCATCTTACCATGTATTAATTTTGTCAGTCAAATTAATCATGTTCTAATTGTATACATTTACAGTTTCTGTAAGGTGCTTAAAAAAAACCTAAATATATCTGTTAACTTCTCAGAAATGTTTTGACTGTGCATAGGCTACTTTAGAAAGCTAAAGCTCGATGTGATCTGCAAAAACTCAACAACTCTTACAACTGGCATGTTTAATTGCATTTGGTATAAAGAAAAAATGTGCTTTGTGAGTTGTTGAAAATTCAAAAAAAAAAAAAAAAGAGAGGACACAAGACTGTATTAAAGTAATAAACTTGTGAAGAAAAGGCAGAAGTTGATGCATAAAATGTTTGGGTTCAAGATGTTTTTATAATTGTCTCGTAAACAAATATGCTAAAGTCCAGATCCTGATCCTGCCATGAAAAATTATGACATATTTTCCCAGGTTTTGTTTTAATGCATAAGTCTGCAACAATAGCACAAGAATGTTTGACTGAACTAAGAGATAGGTTTTTTTTTCTTTCTTGAAATCATTTTAAAGAAATAGTTCTCAAATAGACCACTCATTTGTCACTTTTGCTGTTAATAGACGTCAGTAAGAGCTGTCGGCCCCTGGTCATTTTCACGGTATCAAATTCAGCCTTTTGTGAAAAAAGTTTAACACCCCTGCTTTAATACTTGAGTTTTTCTTGCAGAAAATGTTTCGCTATGTGACCCATGATGTTCATGAGAAAGGGATACACCTTGACTGCAATGATCACGCGGCCTCAGTCCAGTTGGAGGCGATGATGCGCCGATAAGTTGCTGTGGTAACCGCTAACAAACCCGAGAGAAGAAGAAATTGCCGTTAAACGGCTTTACTGTCGCAAAACCAGTCCAGCAGAGGTCACAACAAACCGCACAGGTACAGAGTTTCTTCTTCATAACACACAAACATGAGCGCATGTTTTGTTCCTATATTGTGTTGTATGAATGCATTATTTTTTAACATAAGTGCTGGAACTTGATCCATCTGCTATGTAAACAGTATCATCTTAATCGTTCGAGTGAACGCAGATCTCTCAGTAAATGCTATCAGGAGAAGCTAACTGTGAACACGGATGTTTTTACATTTAACATCTAAAGACTTATATGGTTTGAGTAAGTGACAGGTCAAGCCAGCTCTGAATCCACCTTTTTCTTGTTCTAGTTTTTAACAGGTTTCATTTGAACTTCGTACAAAGTTAAAAGTGATGATGAGCACCGACGGAATCAGTGTTTTCCCATTTTAACATCGAGGGTTTATCTTCAGATTTCGTTGTGTCAGTGGCTGATTTATGTTCAAGCACTATAGATATGGAGAGTGTGTTTTGTTTGTGTTCATTTCTGTCTTTCTTTGTTTTGCTTTTTGCATTGATTGGCAAAAGTTTGAACGAATGTGCTCTGAATTTCTGTTTGTTTCCTAGGTTTATTCTTATTTTTTACATGTTAAAAATAAAATGTATCTCTAAATTCAAAAATTGCTCAAGAAAGTAACGTGTCACTAGAGGTCGGGTACAACAAACATATTTATTCAGTAGGTGTAATGTTAAAAAACCCTCTCTTTTATTTTAATAATAATCAAAACCAAAACAAAACATACCCAAGATTTGTGTATATGTTCATTTTAATACTGTAATTTATGCCCCCCAAATCAATCGTTGGTTGAAGTAAAAGCTTTTTGCACCGATCAATATGTTTATTAGACAGGTCTAAATTGCAGTGGCCAACACAACACTACATTATGTCAGACAGCAGTCTACGCTATCTTAAAATGTCATTTGCTTGCTTTTTCAAACTTGATTAAATCAAATGGGAACCAGAATACCTTCAAGCTAAACTTAATATCTGAATGTAAATGAGGATGGCAGAAAAGACAGTTAGCATTATTTTGTGTTGTTGTAATTCGTGATGTGATACAGTAAAATGCAGCATGTTTTACATTAGAGAACACAGTCAAAACAAAGAAGTACATCCCAGTTAAATTATGCTGTGAATTATGAGAACATTGCTACATTGCTCAGAGGTTCAAGGTTCAGGTGATGCAAAAACCAGACTAAAGTATACATGTTTGTGTCTGTGTGCAGCATGGGAGGTGACCACGGCCCCAGCAAACCTGTGCTACCAGACTGGAGGCAGTGGAAGGTGGAAGGGACTCCGCTGGAGTTTGTTCAGAAGAGGCTGGCAGCCAGAGGCCTGAAGGACCCATGGGCTCGGTCAGTGTTGGCACACACATTAACATGGCTGATATCTTGATTTTCCTTCCTCCTGACCCTTCTTTCTGTCCTCTCTTCCTGCAGGAATGAGGCATGGAGGTTTCAAGGCGACTTTGCTAAGCCGGTGACTCTCACTGAAGGGCTGTTCAGAGGGTTCAAGTGGGGCTTCGCTGCCTTTGTTGTTTCTCTGGCTATAGAGTACACTTTCTTTCCACCACCAAAGAAGGGAGGTCACTAAGCCCAGCTATTGATTCTTAGCCCCAGATCATAATGGTGTCTGTTAATATTCTGTATTTTCTGTTAATTAAATATCCTTTCAATCACCTTGTGGCCTCCTGTATCCTTTTTACTCATCCTTCAGTTGTAAACAGCTCTACTCTTCACATTTTAAAATGATACGTTTCTCTCCTTCAACAGAGCGTTGTTGTTGTTCAGATGAGTGTTTGAATGCAGAGTCCAGTTATTCCTGTTTCCTCTTCCTGCCCAGTTTACGGAAGCACATCTTGAAGCATTTTACAGTCACGGTCACACAGATCAGCAGCACAGTGGCTAGGAACGCCATCACATCCAGACAGAAATACTGGATCCAGTTCAGGTCATGGACTGCAGGTCTGAGATGTTTTGCTCCTTTATGCCGCATCACAAACTCTGTCCAGTACACAGAGAGATCGATGGGCTCCATTGGTCGGTCTCTGTGGAGAGCTGAGAGTCTCTGCACGTTCTCTTTATACCTGCACGTGAACAGATGTAGCACAGGAGTTTAAGAACAGAACAGAGAAGAAGAGAAAGTGGTGGATTCATGTCTTTGTTCCTTTTACCTGGGGTCATGGATCACCTCATTCAGCCCCTGTAGCAGACTCTCTGTAGTGACAGTGGACAGATCTAACACAATTCCCACCCCCCTGCTCGCCACCCTCTTTGCGTTGTCCGACTGGTCCCCTGCGATGGGCACCATCAGCATAGGAACAGCGTGACAGAGACCCTCAAAGAGACCGTGTGAGCCCCCGTGAGTGATGAAAGCCCGAACTCCAGGTTGAGCTAACACACAGAGAGAGGTCAAAGGTGACTGCATGTAACATATCAAGAATACATACAGTCTGATTATCAAGAGTAAAATTACAAGATTTACAAACCAAGCAGGTCATTCTGAGGCACCCAGGGCATCATCTTCACGTTTTCAGGGACGTTACCAGGAACCTTCCCTTCATACCTCCACACAACCTGACAATACATCAGCAGTCAGTAATGCATGTACACAGGACTTCAACTCTGTGATTATTCTCCTTTACCTTCTGTGGGATCTGTCTGAAGACCTCCAGAAAGATGGAGGTAGTCTCTTCAGGCATTTCTGAAACCATGCTGCCCAGAGTGAACACGATAAAGCCGTCTTCTCCAGACACCCAGGACTCCAAATCCTGTAACACACACACAAAAAAACAGACCCAGGATCTATGATCACATTTCTTAGAGCAGTGACTTACAAGGGTGGGCACTGAAAAGACTGTATTGATATTAACGCCCTTATGGATTCAGCATATCGCCAGGTTCTTTATTGGTTCTCTCAATAATTCCTCCTGTGAATTTTCTTTGTACAAAAGTAGCTTTACAGATTTTCAACATCAACAAAATTTTCTTTAGTTTATAGTTGAAAGGATATCAAATTGATCAGTGTATTTAGATAGGTCTGGATCTAAATAAATAGATAAAAAGAAGTAAAAATAGCACATTTTGTTGCATGTTATGGTACACATTAATTGTATAGCATCTTCAGTCAAACTTCAAGCGTAAATCCTGAATTAGAGATTTCTTTGGAAATTTTTATCTAGCTGCTAAGCTAAGGTAGCTGGGGTAAAATAGAAGACAGGATCAGTCTGCTCCAGCCCAATGGAAAGAATTGATAAGGGAATCATGAAGCACAAAGGCTGATAATGTCAATGGATTGAACTTTTTCTTGTGGATTCTGAACAGGAACCAGAAATGAACAGAAATGAAATGAGGAGGAAACAACTCTTTCTGGGCCTTACTTTTGGCAGAGGATTTCTCACATTGCAGTTGATTCCACCAACGAGCACCATGTTGGGCATGAGAGGGCGCGGCAGCTCCAGAGTGAAATCAATCCTGATTGGAGTACAATAAAGTGGAGGGGAACATTTGAGAGAAATATTTTTTGCCAGGACAGGAAGTTAGGATTTTGTACTGTATTTTTGTAATGTGTTTTATATCAGTGCGGTACTCATGGTGGGTTAAGATGAGATAAAAGTTAAACTTAAAACTCTTATGTTGATGTTGGGTCCTGGTAAATGTTTTGAGATAATGTTTGTTATGATTTGGTGCCATGTGAATTAAGATTCATTGACTGATTAATTGATCGATCAGGGATGTGCTGATGCTTAAAGCCCTTGTGCAGAGTTCTTTGGTCGGTCATGACAGGCAAAAAAGATACTACAGTATTTCTGCCAAAGCAAAAAAGACTTTCATCAAGGCAGATTCTAAAAGCTGCAAGTACAATGCCATAAAAGCAGCTGAGGGAGTACCCTGAGCCCTAGAAATGGTAGTTTACGTTTGTTTTATGTGGGGGAAAAAGTGCCTCCAGCACAACAAAGAGGGTGTTAAGACACAGCCCTTTTAACCCTTTCCATGCAAAAAAAAATTATATATATATATATATATATATATATATATATATATATATATATATATATATATATATATATATATATATAGTAGACTCTCTGTAGCCTTTGTCCATGTTACCTGAACAGCCAGATATCAGATTCACTCAGCACCTCAGCCACGCTCACTTTCTCCCCCAGGTACTGATGTGCAATGTTGTCAAATTGCCAGTACAGCACTTTGCAGAGCAGAGGCTCCAGTAAAGCCACCTGTTGGTCAGAGGTATCACACATAAGCCAGTAATAAAACAGTGAAGAAGCTGCACTCAGATCTGTCTGTACTCACCACAGTGTTGATGGTTCTCTCCATAAAGTTCATTTTATCTGTGAACCCGGTGAAGAACCGCGGCACGTATGAGGGTGGAGAGGGGCAGCCTGCAGACTTCATATCAAGGGTACAAGGGATGGCCCTCAGAACGTTAACAGTAGGCAGACCTCAAAATGAGTTATCATTAACAGGTAAAGACATGCACAGAGAAACAATTTAAAACCATGGATAATCCCCAGTAAGACTGAATTTTACCTAATTTACGAGCAATTAAAACTCCTGTGGGAATTATTGGGTCTGTAAGGACAGCATCGAACCCCTGCAAAGAGAAAAGATGAGGAATAACAGTGACACTGAGTTGTTGTAATAAAACATCATCAGCGCTGTGGCTGGCATTTTGTTAGTATTCTAACTGGCATTAACACCTGCTCAGTATACATAACCCTAGTTGATTGTCTCATTAGAAATAAATGACTTCAAAAACTGTAAAATTGAGAAAGAACATAATCTTTTTCTTCCTTCCAAAACACCCATCTCAGACAATTCAGACACATCAGTTTTATCATCAAGATAATGTCTACTTTAATTTTTTTTACACCCATAATGTTTACTTTATGATTTAAATGCCAAGGGGTCTGTCCTACACTTTAGCTTCTCTCCTTTTAATACCTTTAGGCTGTTGCTGTAAAAAGGTGTGAGCTGCTGTGCCAGCTTTATAAGTGTTATACACAACAACATAAACCCCCAAGAGTTTGATCAACTCAAAAACAGTGACAGCTTTTAAACAAGTGACCCAAACAGAAGATACAGCCCAAATTAGCACCTTGAAGATCAGTTTATGTAGTAAATCAAATGAGATGCTTTGGTTCTCACCTGCTGTGCCAGATGTAGCATCAAAGTCTCATTAAACAGCAGACTCTCTGCAGTCCTGTGGATTATTTCTTGTATTTGCTGGAGGCGTGAGAACCGGTTTCTTAACCTTGCAGCGAGAGATGATGCAGATTTGTCCATTAGGGACTTGTGTGAGGACATGAAGTGATCGATGGTAGTTTGGTCGTAAGGAACAGGGTGGGTTATGGTTTCGTAGTGTTTCCCTGGACCCATCCGCATGCTGACCTCTGGTATGACCACTGTGACCCGGTGTCCACGCCGCCCCATTTCTTGAGCCAGGGCCTTTATACCCACCCAGTGACTCCCATCTATGGGTATCACCAATAATTTTCCTGGGACACTTGGAGGATCAGGATTACTTTTAAGGACCCCAGTCTCTTCTGTCTTCACGTTATCCACAGGTTTAGACTTGTCTGATCCAGATTCAGGTTTCTCTTCTGCAGCACAGCTCACCTGCATGTCCGTGTAGGACAGCAAAAACACAAACACGACCACTTTCCACATTGTTCACTCTCCTGAGTGTCTGCACAGCCGACTGAATCAAACACAGACAGGGAGGAGTGTCATGGAGAGAAATTGAATCCACACCTCGTTCTCTGTCCTGTGAATTATAAACCATTCACTGAGTTCAAAGTCCTCCCTGAAACAAGCGCTGGCTCATAC
>RPOG01007340.1:1378-18761 GCA_008086565.1 Thalassoma bifasciatum
TGGGATCCATGCTGGATCATCAGTGGATCTAAAGCAGATCTGGACCAGGTGTGTTGTTTCATGAGTGAATATGGATAGGCTCTGACCCAGAGCTGGACAGGATCCGTGATCCTCATCCTATCTGGATCCGTCCCTCCGTGCAAGTGGACTCCGATCCGAAAGCGTTCTGCGGATTCGTTCCGGAGCTTATGACGCCTTTGAAACGGATCCAGTGCAGAGTCTGTTTGCTATCTGGATACTTATCACTCCTATTATTTCTAATGTACAGGTGCATTAAAATACCATGGAAAAGTTACGTTTATTAAGGCCTATGTCAGTAATACATTATATCCATTAGACACAAAATGAAACATTTCATGTTTTTATTCATTAAATTTCTTTTAACAGTAAAGATTATGGCTAACATTAAATGAAGACCTAAAATTCAGTATCCCAAAAATGTAACTGGTTATAAACTTGTTAATGGTCTGCCTCCCCCACCCTCTCTGTCTGTGTTTCTCTGTCTTTCTCTTCATTGTTCTTTTTCTCTTCCTGTCTCTCATAGTCATTTTGATGTGGCAGAAACAGTACTGATCTATTATTTATGTCTTTCAGGTTTGGAAATGGATGTCTGTGCACTGCATTGAAGATAATGTCCAGAAGACCGTGCCAACACATGATACTGGAAACTTTAACCCCAAAAATCTGGACGACTCCAATCCAAAGAAGAGGTACAGGATCCTTTAGAGAAGGACCCCAGAGGAAAGAGGCTCATACTATTATGGACAAGTATTAAAATTGGCAGGTGAAAATATTTTATGGCCTTACTGATTTTGTACCTTTGTGGTGTTAGTTTTGATGGATTAAGAATGAACATGTAAACGCCCACTTTGATCACTAATTTACCCTTTTCACATTATATTAATTGTTTTAGAAAATAACAGCTTACTTTTTTTATAATGTATTTCAAATATTGAGTGTAGTTGTAGTTGTCCTTTTTCATGAGCTGGAGCATCATTAGTACTGTTTATTCTCTAACTGTGTCTCAAAGATAATGAAGGGGATCTCAGTAAAGGAAGGATTCCAGTGCCACCGGTGGAGAGCGAGGATGAAGAGCCAGCCTCTATTACCAATGGAAGTGGCATCAAACAGGTGAGTCAAACTTTTCATCTTTGCAGTTAAAGAACTACTGGACATTCAAGCCATCCTCCACTTTGTCAGAATAAACCACTCAATATGTACTCACCCCTGTGCCCATGTGATGATGGTTGAAGGTCTTCAGTTCACAAAACATGGAGTTTCAGCAGAAAACAGGGTAGCAGCCTCATCCATCTGTTTTCTTCTGAAACTCCAGGATTGTTTTGTGAACTGAAGATCTTCACCCATCACGTCGGCATAGGAGTGAGTACGTATTTAGTGGATTAACCTTAAGGCTTCGTGAACTTGGTTCAACAGAAGATTCAAAGGCCAGTTCCAGTTCAGTCACAATTCTATAAACAATTAACAGGACAGTGTCATTAGGTGTTTAATTAAACTTGATACGCCCAGTCCATTCACTGAAATCCTGACAACATCAGACTTTTTGAACACTGCCATCTTAGAAGTTTGAAGTCACTTGATGTTACTGGCATGTGGTAACATGAGCAGTTATGAACTACTGGCTCCAATTTGAAGTCACTGGGGTTGATTCACATGGTTGTGGGGTGAGAAAAGCACATCTGCACGTCTTAGTAAACCCCAGTTACATCAGATTGGAGTCAGTAGTTCATAACTGTACAAGTTACAAAACACCAGTGACGTCAAACTGTAGTCAACTGTGTTTCCCACAGATTTTCAGGAAACTGTGGTGTGAGGGGTGTGATAAGAACGTTCAGCAGGGGTGTGACCAGAACGTTCAGCAGGGTGTCATCAGAACGTTCAGCAAGGGCGTGATCAGAACGTTCAGCAGGGGTGTGAGGGCCATTTGAATACATTAGTGTGATTTAGTGCATTTGTGTGCGTCAGAGAGAGAGACGGACTCATTAATTAATGGGAAACTTTTGTTTGTTTTGCATGCGTGCTTGTGTGTGTGTGTGTGTGTGTGTGTGTGTGTGTGTGTGTGTGTGTCCGTGAACGAGAATGAGGGCTAGGGGGGCTTGGTTTTGATTCTGTGATGCCATACCACACATTGGTCTATGTATGGGAAACACTGGTGCTGCATGAATGAAATCATTCTAATGACTTTCTCCGTTTCAAACTTACAGAAGGACATGAAAATCCAAGTGGCAAAGGCACGGAAAGGCTCTCTGCTTGAGATTATGAAAGAAAGAGAAGATAACTAAGAAGATAGAAAGGGAGGAGACTGATGAGGAAGTGTCAATGCCCTACAAGCTCCACGAAGAGCTGCAGGAGAAATACATCCTAATAAAAAGAAAAAATAAAGACAATGGGCCTCATTCACAAAACGTTCGTACACACAAATTCATGCCTAAAGCCTGCGTACGAATGTTTGACGCACAAACCTGTGATTCATCAAAGTTTTCTTACCTGAATTTCTTCTTACTTTGAGAACAAATGTAGAACCTCCTCAGACCATGCGTACGCACAAATAATGAATGAAAAGCTGTCTATATAACTGAAAACACAGACTCTTTTCACTAAAAACATAACATTTTAAAACTTTCAGTGAATGAAAAAAGCTTTAATCAGAATTCATTATAAAAACTGTGCATTGGTGAAATTTATTAAATCACCATGAAACTGACACATTTTTGTTCTCATCATGCTTTTAATATTGAATGTTAAATTAAATTCTTAGTTTAGATTAAAAATATGATCATGTGCATATCAGAATGTCACATTATTTTATGTTGATTAAATCGTCGACTGCTCTGACAAACAGTTTCATAAAGTTGTGCAAACTGAATGAAGACGTAAAATAATTTGCTTCTTCTTATGACTTTGAACATTTCCTGAACAAATGACGCACACACAGCTCAACTGTTCACTCAGATTTATTTACCTGTTTGTAAAAATATCCAGCAGCTGTTTTAATGTGTTATTTATGTTACGGATACATGGTACGATCTCCCTCACAGTACCAGGAGAGTCAGCTGATCATTTATCACCTCTCCGGTCAGGACGAGCGTCTGCAGACGAGTCTCCGGTGAAACACAGAGAGAACGAGCTGTGAGGTTGATGCTGAAAACGAGGACGTAAGAGAAGACTGCTCCTCCTTCTAAACCTCTGAACAGATGTCCTTATATGGATGAATTGGGGCGTGGTTTATAGTAATTTCAGGATGCAGGAACGCGCCCGGGGATTTAGAATGATTTTGATTCACTAATATACACACGGTGGTGGGAACAAAAATGGCTGGTGCGCACGTGTCATGAATCTGACGGTGATTTTGCGTACTTTCCTGATCCCCAGGGAAAGCCTCCTCCCACAGCTTTCCTGGGATCCTGAAGGGGATTTCTCTGTCATCAAGGACCTCGATGTCGTTGTTTTTTCTCTTCTGACGCCCTCCACCTTTACCGTAAATTTGCCGTTAACCACCTGGAGTAAATGAAACATTCAGAGAAATAGCAGTTAATGAAAAATCATGTAGCAGTACAAAAATACACAAACAAATCATACACTCACTGCAATAGTGGTGGTGTTTGATGAGTGGAGAGCGAATCCTCCTCTTGCCTCATTTTTTTTAATGAGGTGGCTGATTTTGAGTGGGGCTCCCATATTAAAACGGGCCAGGTTGGCCTCCCGCCAAAGGATGGCTTTTATTTCAGTGCCATCCTGATTGAGCATAAATTATTAATCATGATTTGTTAATGCCATCTGAAAGTGAAGCTAAAAAGAAAAGTAAAGAAACTGTGAAGTTGTCACTTACCAATCTGATCCCAACACCCCTTCTTGGGTAGACGTTCCCCTCCCCCTCAAAACAGGGTTTGGATGTCTCCAACTAAAAGAAAAGTGAAACCTTTGTTTAAATTTGATTATTTAACAAAAATTTATTTTATAAAATCTCAATCATAATGCTTAATATTCATTAAGTGTGTGTGTGTGCGCCTGTGTTTGCGTGTAGGCCTAAGTGTGTGTGTGTGTGTGTGTGTGTGTGTGTGTGTGTGTGTGTGTCTAAGCAGTGAAACTAAATTACAAATAATATTTAGATGTTTTTGTTTTTACATTTAACTTACCTGGACCACACCCGTCCCCGTTCTGTAGAGGCTTGTCTCTGCCTCCACTTCTTTTGGTTGGACTTGCTTTGAGTCCGGCTCCAATAGGAACAACCCCTGTTGTTGTAGCTTTTCCTCAATTGTAAAACTGTTGCGATCATAGATTACAATGTTTTTATTGCAAAGTATTGTGTCCCCCCTCCCATAAAATGCTGTGTCATAATTTTTTATTAGAATAAATTTTCCCTTTTGTACATGATCGGTGAGTTCATTGAACAAAGTAAATTTTAAAAGTCTTTCCCCATTTGTGATTATAGCCTCAGTATTAACATGCAGTCTGATTGGTTCGGCATCTTGATCCGTGATGCTCCATTTTGTGACTTTGGTTTTTTTGTCTCGTTGCCAGGACATCCGCCCTCGTGATCTGATTGGTGGTTTTTGAAAATGCCATTCTGAAAATAAAGACAAAAAAAGAAAAAACATGAATACAGCAAAAAGGAGAACATTTCAACATTGACATGGCACATCTTTATTGGCCCCAGGGAACCGTTTGGTTTGGAATTTAGGTCCCCACAAGTATAATGTACAACAAAAACAACATCCAAGGTAACAAACTTCATTGCATAACTACACAACTCCCATGCTGCCATGGCAACTTTTGCCAAGGTTGAATTTTAAAGGGTCAAAACTTGCATGCATGTGTTTAACTCTTGCTCAGTGAGTAAATATCTACCATGTGACACCTTGCAGGTTTATTGTAGCGCTGATGTAAAATGTTTCCAGGTTATTAATGTCGGTTTCATTGACACTACATGAGATGACAACTAGGGGCGCTATGCACTATTATGCGTAGTGCCCATTTGACTAAAAAACAAAAGAAATAACACATTTCCGGATCTGGTACAACGAATGAGACAAGCAGAGTTCAGTGTGAGAGTGTGAAAGCTCTGAAAATGTCTAAGAAAGAGACGGTCCTGGCAGGTAAGTTGTTCAAGTGTCTTAAATATATTTTGTTTTACCTTTTATTTCTCTATCAGAGCGTTAGCATTGTTTCTAACTGCTGCACCAGGAGTCGCTACTGTTAACGACGAGCTTATACCTGGAGTTAGCCTTCATGCTAAGCTCTTGAGTGGTCTCTGTAAATAAAACATCCACACAGTTGGCGAAGAGTTGAATGGGTTTGGTTAGCTTACATTTATGGGTCAACTACGAGACTCAGTGACATCTATCTGAAGCCGGTTGACTGTTGGTCCGTGCCGGTAGGCAGTGAGCATTTTGTTTCTTTTGTTTAGGCAAACTGAGACCTTAATCGTACAAAACTTTCTCTTTATAGTTTTCAAAATAAAGTAAGGTACTTCTGCATATTTGAACACTATTTTTATTAACCCCCACATGTATAAACAAGCAAAAAAATCCCAGTTTGAGGTGAGTAACCTACCTGGTTTGTCTTCTTCTTGCTTTGCTTGTCCGTTGGAATAAATGTTGGGCTGTCAACGTTCGGCAGTAGCTGTCAAAGCTGAGCTCCAGCTGTCACCGTTAAAACAATGTTGTATGGGAGACACCATACAACTGTCATTCTGAGCGGTTGGCTGACTGAAATTGTACATTAACTTCAAGCCTTCAAATAATCAACACATTCTGTTCACTCCCCCACTGGGAAAATAATTGAAATAACAGGAATGTAAAATAATTTCAGTAGTTGCATGTGATGAGACATAATCATGATTAAGTAAAAGTTATCTTAACAGTTTCTGCCTCACAGTAAATAACACAAGCCATAAGATTGGTCAAGTTAACATGTAATCAGAGAAACACATTTAACGTCACTGTTCTCATCCAACATTAAAGTATTCATAAATATATATGTGACTCAATGCTTTGTGTTTTTCTTCTGACTGTAATGCAGTGTCCTTTGTTAATCTGTTTCAGGAGTTGGGGTGATCTGTGAGACCTCAGCACAAAGAACACTTGGAGTCTACAGAGTGAGACAGCTTCACTGACAGTTCAGCTCAACCTTATTTAAGCAGCAAGAGGATCCTCACCAGGACTTTGACTTTCTTTACTTTTACTTTACTTCCAGCACTTTAAACACAACTTGCTATATGGTTCATACATCAAACTTTTTTGACCAGAGTTTTGCCAGCGCACTTTCTGAGCTTGAGTTCTTTTACCTTTTCTGGGCATGGTAACTGGAGATCCTGAATGGATGAAAATCTCAAAAATTACGAGATATATGACACAATATCAAAGTGAAATGTCAAGTAGTTTGTTTCAATCAGCCAAGAAAGGCAGTGGTCTCAAACGTCAATGCAAAGAGTCGCTTTGCAATCTCAAAGTTTTCGCTGCAACCTTACAACTTCTCAAAAAACCACAAAGGGTTGCTTTCTCAACGATAGACGTGATTTATACAAGGAGAGGGAAAATCTAGCAGAAAGAACAGACAGAGCAGGACGGCTTGGCAAGGTAACAACCTGACGCCAATCGGAGGGAAAGAAGATGATGATAGCAGGTGGGTGAGGACAGGGGACAAAGGGGTTTGGGGTTGGGAGAAGAAATGAAGTGTTCCTCTTCTCGGAGTGAACTACGAGAAAAAATGATGAAATAAATATTACTAAACTCATGACAAAGTCAGTTAATTTCAAAACGTGAAGCAGTGACATTGTGAAAAAACACAAATCAAATAATGTAGCTACCCTCCACAAAGTGACCTTTACAAAACAACATTTAAAGTGACAGTGTAGGATTTCTGCTACATATTAATGATTGTGGAACGATGCCACACCACAATAACAGCCACCATGCCTTCAGAATTATGATCTTTTGATACAGATGTTTCAGATTGGGGCACGTTTACACACCATTAGGAGAGTGAGGAATAGTGCTGATGGAGGGTGGTGTGGTCAGGGCTGAGTGGTGGAGGTGATGGACTTGAAATCCATTGGGATTTCTCCGCGCAGGTTCAAATCCATTAACGCCTCTTGTCCGCAGAACTGTTGCAATTTGATTGGGACCAGTGACCCAGGTGCTGATCAGAAGCACAGGAGCTGAAAGTGTATTCCTCTAGGTTTTGAAAAGGGGGATGTAGCTCAGTGGTGGAGCGCATTTATGCATGTATGAGGTCCTGGGTTCAATCCCCAGCATCTCCAATGTGGATTCTGTTGCTGGGTGTTGAACTGTGTTGGTCAGAAAGGAGCACTCAGGGAGGTCTGCACTGACCAGGGCCTCAGATGGAGGGGATTTTGAGAAAAATTTACAGCAACAACAAGGCCTTTGTGCCAAGTTGCAGAGGAGGAGAAGTGGTGTCTCATTCATCATGAGACAGCAACCCAGAATACAAGCTGCCACAACATGCCTGACTCTCTTCTCTTTCAGTATGATTTACCTCTCAACCCCTCCCCCCTCGAACAAGGCAGAGGCATTCTGCTATTTTGGGGCACTTTGGACACCTACTACAAGCTCCACATGCAAAATGATGTGGAGTTGAGCAGGGACAGACTGTCAGAGTGGTTGTTGTGGCCGAGTGGTTAAGGCGATGGACTAGAAATCCATTGGCGTCTCCCCGCGCAGGTTCGAATCCTGCCAACAACGCCAGGTACTTTTTCTTGTAAAAATTGCCTTCAACAACAGACACTGAGCTTGTGAGATCCGCCCCCCGAAGGCCAACTGAGTCTTTCATAGCTTCACAGCTTCACAGTTTACTGTTGAGTTGTATTTACCTTTTTCCTGCTGTGCATGTTGTTAGCACTGAAACATGAAGTGAGCCAGTTGAGACACCAGCAAGTCACAGTGCAACTCCAGGTCAGTTCTTGCAGCAGAAGACAGCGGCCGTCAGAGGGCTTGGATTTGCATTCCAGAGTGTTTTTCCCAGAGCTTTGGCTCCTGTGGACCTGAGACAGGGTGTACAGCACGATGGTGGTATAGTGGTGAGCATAGCTGCCTTCCAAGCAGTTGACTCAGGTTTGATTCCCGGCCATCACAGCTGTGTGACATTGGCCCCTGGTGCAGGGCGGGTGTTCATCCTTATGATAAAGGTTGTCCAGAGATGAGTGCATTTTGAAAGCTGTTTTCTTGGTCACTGGGGAACATGGACGGCTCCTCCCCCCTGCTTCTTGCCCCATGGAGGACTTTGTATCAAAAGTCCGAGCAGCAACCTCAAGTCTGAAATAATGAGACAACACGGAAGTGCTAAGCTGCTGCTGTTCCTCAAGTGTCCGCTTGAGGCTGGCTCCGGAAGTACCGGACGTCACGTACACACTTTTGTTGTAAAGTAATAACACTTGTAACACTGTTGTTTCCTCTGCACATACCATAGTTTCAACAAGTGCATGGTTTCGATAAGGTCAAACCATGATCCTCTGGGAGTCTCTGAGCTTGTTTGTAGGTTCATCTTGATTGTTGCTGTGGATCTACCAGCTGATGTGGGACGACCTGAGTCCTGTTGCTGTGGCTTTGACAGTTCTTCAATTTTTCTTCTCTCTCTCTCCCTCTCTCTCTCACCCCAACACAGTCGAGTCAGATGGCTGTCTAACATGAGTCTGGTTGTGTCCGAGGTTTCTGCCCGTTAAAGGGAAGTTTTTCCTTTCCACTGTAACTTGCTAAAAGCTGCTGCAAAGTGCTACACTCATGGTGGGTTAAGATCAGATAAGATTCCTTATCCTGTCTTGATGTTGGGTCTCTGTTAATAAAATAATAAAATACTCTAACATTAACAGGTATCAACCTGCTAATGTTTTGTAAAGTGTCTTGAGATAACGTTTGTTATGATTTGGCGCTATATAAATAAAGATTGATTGATTGAACAAAATCACAAAGTGAACCTGACTAAGCCGTACAGAGGGGCTCAGAGGCCTCAAACTGCAGACACTGAAAGTCAGTGTCACTGTCCCAGAGCTTTTCTCTTCAGTTGTCCAGGGGAAGCACCAGGACCCAGGAACATGTCATTCAGGAGTGAGCTAGCGAGGAGCCAAACCTAGATTCTTCAGATTTGTTGTCAGATTCATTCTCTATTGCATCACTCGCCCCAACTGCCTTGTTGTGACTCACCTTCCACAGCCACTTATTTCAAGTCCAGTCCAATCAAGTACAGCTGAGCACCTTTGCCGTGACCCGGACTCGAGCTGGGGTTGCTGCGACAACGACACAGAGTACTAACTACACGATCACAGCTGCTCTGCTGGGCTGAAATCATTCTTTTTGCCTCAGAGCAGTTGGAGTACAGGACAGGGATTGGCTTGGCTTCAGTGTCTCAGGAGCTGGGCACAAAAGTTGCTCAAGTTGTACCTAGGGCTTATTCTTTACCCTGATTCTGCTCTCACAGCAGAATGCTCTCAGAGGAATAACAATGACAAATGGTACCAGCGAAAATCATGAAAGCTGAGATATTGACAATAACCTTCTTTTTAACCTTGTGCCTTGTGGACTCCTCAACCCCCCCCAACATTGTGAATTACCATTGAACTGCATATTGAATAAGCAGATGTTCTGCTTTTACAAATTCATATTGTTCAAGCAACCACACGTTTTACAAATCAACCACAAGCTGATATTGTACACTCACACAGAAAAACAGATTAACAAATATATTTTGATTCTCCGAAAGGTAAACATATTTATTGGTATTTCACCATGACAGTGTGGAAATGTTAAGGTTAAAAACATCCATAAACACACATAATGTGACATAAGACTTGTAAATACAAACTCTACAATCAGCCATTGTTTCAGTCTCAATTTAGTAAAAAACAAATTGTTGGCAGTGATGTCACTGAAAACATTAGAGGGTATCTTAAAGGGGCAGTTACCCCTTAATGACACAATTTCAGGTAATATATTCAATATTAGTATGAAAAGAGAATAAAACCTGGTCAACGTGACTTGATTTTAACGAAAAGCTTTTGGAGACAAAAAATAAATAAATAAACACAGTGGGCAGCCATTATTTTCAGTGTTAGCCACCCAGCACATTCACCAGGAAAAGAAATGTACTCACAGCAAAGTCTGTAAAAAACTGTGGTCAGCAAGACTACTCTAAAAAAGGCATCAACTGCAACCTTCTTCTATGTATCCTTTTCACATCACTTCTTCCAAATCCAGTTGTTGCTTGTGTCCAATATAACAGCCCCAACAAGAAGCACTTGGTCATTTTTACTGACAGGCCAGTGCTTCAGTTTGGGTCATGATACGGACTTGAGATAATAACAGGGATTTTTACATCAACAAACAGATGATCATGTTTTTCACTCCTGCTCAGCAACAGTTCCCCAACAAGTAGCACTTACTGCAGTCAGATATCAAGTGAGTGCTTGTGTTTGAGAAATGCTGCTGACGAAATGGATGAACAATGAAGGAAACGTAGTGAGTTGTTTTTTGTTCAACAGCCTGTATCACGTAACATACAAAACATACAAAACCCACAACAAAACAACCCCAAAGAGAAGCACTTGTGAAAACAGCAAACACCAGTGTCTCTATTTGAGGTGGTCTGGTTGTGCCACTGCATCTTTTGACTCCATCTAATGTATTGCCAACTACCATGTGCAACCGCCCCAACAAGAAGCACTTACTGCATGTAAGAGGTCAAGTCTGTGCCCAAGTTGGGTCAGTCCACTGGCCTGTACTTCTTACTTGTGTCCTGTTGAAGTCTCTTTAGCAGTTTTGCTGGACATCCTCTGACTTTCTTGTTGGAGCCTTTGATGTGGTTTAAGTTCAAAAACGTGACCCCCACAAGTTTATATGCTGCCACTATGCTTCAAACTCCTCCTTCCTGGTCTCAGTGCTTTTGATGGTTGCCCAAACAACTTATCAAGAATACTTAAGAAAATGATCCATTACAAGTCCCTATTTGCATCTTTGGAGTGGCAATCTTTGACCATTGTAACCCATATTCACATGAGGGTCTTCTTGTTCAAACCTGGTCTACAGCAGAATAAACAAACAAGAAAAGAGTGGCAAGCTAAGATTTGCATTTTTTAGAAACCACATTTACAAGGGACAAGATATGTTCTCACAGCAAACTAATGAAAACCCACTGTGACACCATTTCATGTTTGGCCAACAGCGATGTCCAACTGTCCCAACATGAAGCACTTACTGCATGCAGAGAGGACTGAGCTCAAATTGGCCTGTGTCATCTGATAACTTTTTCCCCTTGGTTTTTATGCTGCCACCATGCTATAAACTCCTCCTTCCTAGTCTTAAGGTTTCAATGCTCTTGATGGTTGTGCAAAAAATGAATTGTTCAAGCAGTACTTAAGAAAATGGCCCATAAACAAGTCTGCATTTGCATCTTTGGCGGGGCAACTTTTGTCTGATGTAACACCTGGTCAAATGAGGGTCTTCTTCCTCCACTTTAATCCTCAGCAAAATAAACACTTGTGGTAAGATCTGGCAGCTAAAACCTGCTGTTTGAGAAACCACATTCACAAGGTAAGCGATATGTTCTCACAACAAAGTTTTCAAAACCCTCTGTGGTCAGCAAAATGACCCCAACAAAAAGCACTTACTGCAATCTACTTTCAAGTCAGTGTTCATGTTTGGGTCACAGTACAGACCAGGAATGTTTGGTGTTTATTTGGTTGGAGAACAGACAAAGCTGTACTTCCCATTCTATCCTTACAATTTATAAAGTTCCACCCAGCTCCATCCACGGGTTAAGGTGAAGTGGCATCATGCTTCAAGCAGACTAAAGCTATCCACATGCCAGTAATTTTCCTGCCGAGACAACTCCAAAGAGAAGCACTTTTGATGGAAGAATCAGCAGTGGTTCTTTTTGGAGTCATCTGAGAGAAACCTTTTCACTTCACTGCTTCCAAAATCCTGGTGTTGCTTTTGTCCAATATAACAGCCCCAACAAGAAGCACTTGCTCATTTCAACTGACAGGCCAGTGCTCAAGTTTGGGTTATGAAACAGACTTGAGATAATCACTTGGAATTCATTCATCATCAAAGAGGTGATCATGTGTTTCACTCCTGCTCAGCAACAGTACCCCAACAAGTAGCACTTACTGCAGTCAAATATCAAGTGAGTGCATGTGTTTGGGAAATGCTGCTGACAAAATGGATGAAAATAATATATAAAATAAAAAATAATAATAACAGAAGTAAACAAAGTGAGCTGGTATTTTTGTTTGGAAGCCTGTATCACATAACATGCAAAACCCACAACAAGACAACCCCAAAGAGAAGCACTTGTGAACACAGCAAACACCAGTGTCTCTGTTTGAGGTGGTCTGGTTGTGTCACTGCATCTTTTGACTCCGTCTAATGCTCGGCAGTAAAAGTGGGCAGTAAAAATTTGCTGTTTTTAAGAAACCACACTCACCGGGGAGAAGATATGTTCTCACAATAAAGTCGTTAAACCCACTGTGGTCAGCAAAACTACCCCAACAAAAAGCACTTACTGCAATCTACTTTCAAGTCAGTGTTCATGTTAGGGTCACAGTACAGAACAGGTTCAAGTGTTTGGTGTTTCTCAATTTATTTGGTTGGACCCTGGCAGAGCTGTGCTTCTCTGTCAGTCCTTACAAGATATGGAGTTCTTCACAGTTTCCTCAACAGGTCAAAGTTTAGATTCACATTGCTTGCAGCTGACTTAACCCGTCCAACTTTCAGAATATCTCCTGCATGGACAACCCCAAAGAGAAGCACTTTTGTTGAAAGATTCAGCAGTGGTTCTTTTTGGCGTGTTCTGGGAGAAACCTTCTTACTCTACTGCTTTCAAATCCAGGCGTTGCACATGTCCAATATAACTGCACAAACAAGAAGCACTTGCTGATTTGAACTGACAGGCTAGTGCGCAAGTTTGGGTCATGATACAGACTTAAGATAATCACGAGGATTGTTGTCCATTGACAAACAAATGATCATGAGTTTCACTCCTGCTCAGCAACAGTTCCCCAACAAGTAGCACTTACTGCAGTCAAATATCAAGTGAGTGCTTGTGTTTGGGAAATGCTGCTGACAAATTGGATGAAATTATAGAGAAGTAAACAAAGTGAGCTGGTATTTTTGTTTGGCAGCCTGTACCACATAACATGCTAAACCCACAACAAGACAACCCCAAAGAGAAGCACTTGTGAACACAGCAAACACCAGTGTCTCTGTTTGAGGTGGTCTGGTTGTGTCATGGTGCCTTTTGACTCCATTTCATGTTTGACCACATGACAACTGCCATGTGGAACTGCCCATACAAGAAGCACTTACTGCATGCAAAGGGTCTGTGCTCAAGTTGGGTCAGTTTACTGGCCTGTACTTCTTCTTACTTGCGTCCTATTGAAGTCTCTTAAGCAGTTTTGCTTGACATCCTTAGATGTGATCTAAGTTCAATGACTTGCCCCCCTTAGTTCTGCCACCGTGTTGTAAACTCATCAGTCCTGGTCCAAAAATTGTCAATGCTCTTGACAGTTGCCCACAACAGGTGTTCAAGCAGTACTCAAGAAAATGAACCTGTCGACATTCTCAGTCATCCAGGTCAAGAGAAATCACAACCAAGCCAACAACACGTCAACTGGACCAACCTCGTGTGAGTAGATGTATCACCTCTCATCCATGAAGCTTCTTCAGTTCTGAAAGTCTGGTGTGGAGTACTAGATATTTATACACCAGGAGGCTGGTGGCAAAACAAGTGGTCATGTGACCCGAAACCAATGGACCCCTTAGGTGTTAGTGTGAGTCGTTAGCCCTGATGGGCAGTTGTTTCCCCTCCCTGCCCTCTTTTGATCCAGGAGGGCCGGGAGGGGGCTCTTGATGGTTGCTCAAAACAATTGTTCAAGCAGTACTTGAAAACTACAGAAAACGGCCCATAACCAAGTCTCCATTTGCATCTTCAGTGAGGCAATCTTTGTCTGATGTAACACCTAGTCACATGAGGGTCTTCTTCCTCCACTTTGATCCACAGAAAAATAAACACATATGATGAGAGTGGGCAGATAAAATTTGCTGTTTTCGAGTAAACACATTCACCAGGGACAAGATATGTCTTTCAGGTCAGTGTTCATGTTAGGGTCACAGGTTCTGTTTCACAAAGCAGGTTTAGTGAAAACTCTGAGTCTTTCAACCCTGAAATAAGGGAAACTCTGAGTTTTCCGTTTCACACAGCGAGATAACTCAAACAGAGAAAGAGGGGTAACTCAAGCCTTTTTCACAGAGAGAGGTAACTCCAGCTCTCACAGTCAGTGGCATCGTTGTCTGCGACACTTTGATTGGACCAACCCTGGTCGTAGGTACAGGTTACACCACTGTCTATCAATACTTTATGGTCGAGTTTCAAATAACTTTATAATATAAAAATATGAACTACTATACCAAAAACAACATAGTTCATCAGTCACACAACATCTGTAGTTCCAAAAGAGAGACAAAACCCCACAGTTAGTTTCATATAATTTTAAGTTTGATTTTCACAGTGTAGTAGACCCAAAACATTATGGCGTAAGATTTCTCATGAAAAATACTGGTTCCATCAATTGACATTTAACAATTTCTCGAACTGACCACATGGGTCACCTGTAACCTCATTGGAACATGTAGAGTGTTCTTTATGTAATGTATGCATCTTTAAAATGATTTTGCTTTACTTTGAGTGAATGTTTTTTACAAGAACAAAAAAAATCAGTCAGAGTTGGGGGGAAGGGTTTCTTTTTGGAATTATTGAAATATGCTTCAAATAAAATTGTCTCCTGCACAAAACTCTGTATTTCCAAGTTTCCAGTTGATGAAAAGTATCTACATTTGACTTGCAGTGTTTTTTGCTATCATAGTGTATTTGTATAATAACAAAAAAAGTTTCTGATCTATTCTTTTTCTGATTTTATTTCAACAAGGCTGCACCTTGGGTCGTTCGAATTTCAAAAAACTTTATGTTCTGTACTTACAACAATGGGAGGAAATGGAGGACAGATGAAAAGAGGTTTATTACTGTTAAAGTGAACATCTTAATAATGGCTTCAGCACTAGTCAAATGTGGGTTCAGCACCAACTCCTGTTTTAGAAGAGAAAGTCTTCAACCACATCTCTGAAACCTGGATAATAATATTTATCTTACTCTAGGCTCCTAAATTATAAAGAGTCTTCAGTGTCCTCAGCAGAATCATTCAGTGATGAAAATGCAGCAGAGAAATGAAACTCTGAGGTTTTATTTTCAGTGCTCAAACATTTGCAGACACCAGTGCAATGATACGTCTCTTAAAATGTGTTTCCTTCATTTATACCACTTTCTGTCATTGGATGTACCTGATTTTGGTTTGTCCCACACACTGCTCTGCTAACCACAGTGTGTATAATAAGTGCTTAAATGAAACTAAATCAAACATATCACATATGGTTTTACTGCCTCCAACTATTTTCATACTTACATTGAATATATTGCATGTGTACCTGAAATTGTGTCATTATGGGGTAACAGCCCCTTTAAGGGATCGTCTAATGTTTTCAGTGACATCACTACCAAATTGTTTTTTACTCAATTGAGGCTGAAACAATGGCTGGTTGTATGGTTAGTATTTGCCAGTATTTACAGTGTTAAAATTTATATTTCATAATTTGTGTTGCATTATGTTTGTTGATGGATGTTGTCAAGCTTAACATGTCCACTCTGTCATGGTGAAATATCAATAAATGTGTGTACTTTTCAGAAAATCAAAACACATTTCTTAATCAGCACACAGTAAGCTTGCAAAATGACAGTCTATCATGTGTTCATTAAATCCTAACAACAGCAAACAATAATCAAACTTTTTGTGCCATTGACAACACGAGGCAATTGTCAGGTTCCCTGGGACAACAGACCTTTGCAGCCTGTGACAAAAGTCCCCCTACTGTTTTGCTGTTGTAAGGGCTCGTCTGTGATATGAACCTTGGACCTGTTGCACCCTAAGCCAGAATCATACCCCTAGACCAATGAGCCTCTCTGATTCTCTGTCTGATTCTCTGATTCTCTGAATCTCTGTCTGATTCTCTGTCTCCCTGATTCTCTGTCTCCCTGATTCTCTTTCTCTGTGATTCTCTTTCTCTGTGATTCTCTGTCTGATTCTCTGATTCTCTGTCTGATTCTCTGATCCTCAGTCTGATTCTCTGATTCTCTGTCTGATTCTCTGAATCTCTGTCTATTCTCTGAATCTCTGTCTGATTCTCTGATCCTCAGTCTGATTCTCTTCCTGATGCTCTGTCTTATTCTCTGATCCTCAGTCTGATTCTCTGATTCTCTGTCTGATTCTCTGATTCTCTGTCTGATTCTCTGAATCTCTGTCTGATTCTCTGATCCTCAGTCTGATTCTCTGATCCTCAGTCTGATTCTCTGATTCTCTGTCTGATTCTCTGATTCTCTGTCTGATTCTCTGATTCTCTGTCTGATTCTCTGAATCTCTGTCTGATTCTCTGATCCTCAGTCTGATTCTCTTCCTGATGCTCTGTCTGATTTTCTGTCTGATTCTCTGTCTGACTCTCTGTCTGATTCTCTTTCTCTCTGATTCTCTGATTCTCTGTCTGGTTCTCTGTCTGATTCTCTGATTTTCTGTCTGATTCTCTGATCCTCTGTCTGATTCTCTGTCTGATTCTCTGATTCTCTGTCTGACTCTCTGTCTGATTCTCTTTCTCTCTGATTTTCTGATTTTATGTCTGATTCGTCTGATTCTCTGATCCTCAGTCTGATTCTCTTCCTGATGCTCTGTCTGATGCTCTGTCTGGTTCTCTGATTCTTTGATTCTCACAATTGGGCAGAAACACTGGTTCACTGGACATGTCACTTATTGGGCTCCATGCAGAAACTTGGGCAAGGCTGGAGTTATTGATATTGCATATTTTGGTCTTCTGAGTGACAGGTGGATAGACCGTCCACTATACTAACCAGGAGTGCTGTCTGGGCTAAATGGGCAGAAGGACAGATGATGGACAGCAGTCTTCTGGGCCAGAATAAGCAGAGTCACAGCCAATGTTTGCCTGTTTGAGTCTGCAACTGTTGGGTTAAAGTTTTCCTCAGGCCAAGAGTCACCAGTGATGGAGTGTATGCTNTTGTGGTAAGATCTGGCAGCTAAAACCTGCTGTTTGAGAAACCACATTCACAAGGTAAGCGATATGTTCTCACAACAAAGTTTTCAAAACCCTCTGTGGTCAGCAAAATGACCCCAACAAAAAGCACTTACTGCAATCTACTTTCAAGTCAGTGTTCATGTTTGGGTCACAGTACAGACCAGGAATGTTTGGTGTTTATTTGGTTGGAGAACAGACAAAGCTGTACTTCCCATTCTATCCTTACA
>RPOG01007342.1:0-18752 GCA_008086565.1 Thalassoma bifasciatum
GGAGGAGGGTATGTGTCTGAAGGCAGTCACCTGAGGCAGGAAAGGAGCCAGGCATTAGCTTCATAAAGACAGGTATATTAGAGGAAGCTAGCTAAATGCCAGCTTGTAATGCGTTCAGACAGTGGCTTAAAATTGAGGCATTAATGTGTTATTGCTTATTAGAGCCGCCATGTGTTCCAGCCACGGGGATCTGAGCTCACATAGATTGTTTCATTTTGTTTACACTGTCAGCTATTTTTGTAATGTGAAAACAGCTTTAAACCTGGAGGACACAAAAATCTACCTTCTCTGGTTTTTCAGCGGAGTGAGTCACCATGTTCAGCATTTTGTTTCTGAAATAGGAAACCAAGGCTTTTTTCATTAAAAAGACAAATATCTCTTCACTGAATTGAACTGTCACCCATCCATTGAAGTTACCATTTGATTATCTATTAGTCATCCATTCTTTTATCCCCAATTCATTCATACACCCATCCATTCATTCCTCCATTCATTTAATCACACTCACCCACACAATAAACTTACTAAGTTTTCATCTTTTATTCATCCATCCACAAATATAAACCAGTTCATCAATCCATTGAGCTATACAATTATCCATCCTTCTATCTATTTTCAGTCTGTAAATGGGCCAATGACGTGACGTCCCTTTTTTTGTGTCTGAGTGCAATATTTCCTTCCATCATGAATTGAGTATTTCATCACATGTATTTCTTTATTCTATGAAACCTGTGTTATTTGAACACATCTTTAAACTATTAAAATATAACATGTTTTTTTGTGTTTTGGTTCCTCAAACCCCTAAAATGTCAGGTGGTGCAACCGTCCTGACAAGTATCCACAGTAATTAAACTCTAGAAATTGAATGTCAGTTATTGTAAATGGAAATTAAAAATACAGTGGCATTATTTTATGCTTGAACCTTTTTAAATAAAACATTCTTTGCAAAAAAAAAAGAATTTTAAAGCTGTTGAGAAATTTAAAAAACTTTTGTCTCGTAATTTTCACCTTGTCAAATGTCAGGGTGGTGCAACCGTAACATTAGACTTTTATTTTAAAGTGAAGAGAATAAAACAGGAAACAGGAAACTGCATCAGCCAGAGGAGCCCAAATGACATTTGTGACCAAGTGGAAAAGTTTGTAGATTTCTCTGAAATACTGATAAAAAAGGTTTTTTCACTTCATTGGTGACTGGAACAATTTCCATGTCAGGTGGTACAACCAATGTAATAATGTGAAATGTTATTTTAACATCAAATTATTTATTTTATTCACAAATAAAAGAAATGAAACACACAAAATGAAAATGTATGAGTCACTACAGACACTTGAGAGATACTTGCCAATAATTTCACACAGAAAAAATAACAGGAACATATAAATATATTTTCATATATTTGGTTGCGCCACCTGACATTTTTGGGTGCTCAAATTAAAAATACTAAAAAATAATGAACCTAAAAACATTGAAATGTTAGTCAACTACTGAAATCTGATAGAAAACATAATTCTTCTCTCAGAAATATGTTTTTATCCATTTTCAAAGAGCTTTTTAAAAATACGTTTTTAGACCCTCTTTTTGTCATTGACCCATATTCATTTCTCTATCCATGCACATATTCACCCATTTAAAAAATACCTATTCATCCATGAATATATTAATTGATACAAACATTATAAATCCCTTTAACTATCCATTGATCTAGCATTCATTTACTGATTCAGCATTCCATCCATCCCTTCATTATTCTATTCATTCATTGATGTATCAATTTATCAGTCATCCATCCATTAATATTTATTCATCCATCAATCCACACTGCAAAAACAGAAAACTAAGCAAGTCATTATGTCTTATTTGTTGTAAAAATTGTCTTATTGTTCTTGATTTGAGCCACATTCACCAGACCAGGTCATAAAAATGTCTTATTTCAAGTTTCTTTAAGACAAAAATGAGGTGTAAATTGCTTTTAACAAGTCAAAAATATCTGCCAATGGGATAAGACGAAGTTTCTTAAATTAGAAAGATGTCTTAAAACAAGAATCTTTTATCTTATCCCATTGGCAGATTTTTTTTTTGACTTGTGACAAGCAATTGATGCCTCATTTTTGTCTTTAAAAAACTTGAAATGAGACATTTTTATGACCTTGTCTAGTAAATGTGGCTCAAATCAAGAATAGTAAGACACATTTGACTAAAAATGAGACATAATGACTTGCTTAGATTTCAGTTTTTGCAGTGCATTAATCTTTCATCCACCCATTTGTCCATCTATTGACTGGAATGCAGTTTTTCATCCATCTATCCATCCATTAATTTGTAAATCCATCATTATCTATCAATCAATCTATCAAATGGTGCTTATTTTATATATGACTAGTTTGAATCTGGCTTTTTAAACTCTCGCTTGGATCTATCTTTATCTCTTTCTTTTTATTTTTTATTCTTTATAGTTTGAAATTTCATTTTCATCACCGAAATTAGTCGGTTTCTCCACCTGCCTTAAATTTCTGAACAGACAGGAGTTTACCCTTCGAGGATTAGAGCATACACACAAGTACGCCTGATGTTTTACGAACAGAGCAGGTGAAAAACAAGGTCTGTGGAGGTGTGAATGAGGTGAACTAATTTACGTGAAGATTCTCTCTTCTGTCTGTTTTTGATCTGTTGTTTTGAGTGGGAGATGTGAAGAACTCAGGTGGCTTTGTTTTCACTCTGTGAACTCAGAGCAGATCAAAGCAGCCTGCAGAGAAACCATGTTTAGAACAAAATACGTCTAATAAGAACAACCAGAGAGCTGATTGACTGAGGAGGCTAATGAGAGACCTTTTAGAGAGCTAATTAACTGAAGAAAACTTAAAATAACACCAACAGAGGAACACTCATCTCCACCTACGCTGCAGACTTAAGCGGAGTTTGTGTTCCTGAGTGTGTGTGTGGCATCAAAGGTCAGATTTGAAGTCTTACGTTTAGCTCACTCACATGATCGTCTGTGTAATTAGGCTTGATCTCACCTCCGTGTGTATCATATGAGAGGGTGACCGCAGTGGGAGCAGGTAAGCGCTGTAGTGGACTTGTCTGAAACCACCTCCTACAGGAACACAAGGATGACGTCACGCTGCTACAAAGACGAACTTGTTAATGACAGTTCAAAATGTCCGCAGGGTTACACTGCAAAAACGGAAATCTAAGCATGTCGTTCTGTCTTATTTGTAGTCAAATTGTCTTATTGTTTTTAATTTGAGCCACATTCACCAGACCAGGTCATAAAAATGTCTTATTTCAAGTTTTTTAAGACAAAAATGAGGTGTAAATTGCTTGTAACAAGTCAAAAAAATCTGCCAATGGGATAAGACGAATTCGCCTGGGAAGTTTCTTGACATTAGAAAGAATCTTTTATCTTATCCCATTGGCAGATTTTTTTTACTTGTTTCAAGCAATTTACACCTCATTTTTGTCTTAAAAAAAACTTGAAATGAGACATTTTTTTGACCTTGTCTAGTAAATGTGGCTCAAATCAAGAACAATAAGACAAATTTTATTAAAATAAGACATAATGACTTTCTTAGATATCAGTTTTTGCAGTGTAACTAGAAAATTATGAAACATTTACTTAAAGAATTCAAAACACAAAGAGGTTTTCATGTTCAGGCAGCGTTAACAACTTTTTCAGACTGGTATTAGCTCCGATAACCCAAATGACCTATGAGGACACCTACGCTGTGACATTTAACCATAACATGTTCCTACAAAAAAGATACACACATCCTGCCCTTTTGAAAGCTATAAACTAACCTTTTTGTTCTAAAGTCAGAGGTGAGACAAAGGGTGAATTCCAATTCCTGTCTTAACCCTCAATCTCTAAATGCGCGCTCCCTCGAAGTGTAAGTCCTGTCCCGATTCTCAGAAAGTTAAGGTGGGGGGTTAAGTTTGAGGCTGTATCTCCCTCAATACTGAGATTCTCTGACACCACCCTTGGGACTAAGGGACACCCAGAATGCATTGCGCATTTCAGCAGATAAACATGGCGTCAAAGAAGGCGAGCTACAAATGTATTTTCTTTTTTAATGGAGATATAAATATTACGAAAACCATTGTATTATCTTAGTTTAGACCCATTTTATGGATTATTTACCTCATTGTTGCATAACATTTGTTTTTATTTTACCATCTTTTGTCAATACCGACCGGTGTGTTGTTCCTATCGTTTAAGTTAGTTAACGTTACAAAATGGTCTTTTTTCTCTGTGGTAGTGTAGTTGTTTATCAAGATAACAGCCTATATAACATGCTTGTGCCGATAATGGTATGAGATGACCGGGCTAATCTCAAAAAGATGCCCAAAGCCCACGCAAAAGACATAAACACAGCTGCAGACGGCATTATCACTGATCCTGTAAATGCCTCCGCTTCCTTCTTCTTCTTCTTCTTCTGAATTGAGAGACTGAACGCTGCTTTGGCATAATGCTGCCCCCCACAGTCTGAAGATGTATCTGCATTTAAGGGGTGTCCCATTTCTAAGTCACAAAATAGGCCTTAACACTTGGTTTTGAGGGCTACCAAGACTGAGGGTTAAGATTGAGGGTAAAGAAAGGAATCGGAATTGGGCCAAAATAACAATATAAAAGAGAGGAGTTGAATTTTTTCACTCACAATTTGACTTGGGTTTGACGCAGTGGGGGCAGGAGGCGACCAAGTGTTGAAAAACTGGTGCTCAATGGCTCTGTGGAGATAAAATGCTTATCTGCTTAAATTATTTATTGTAAGCCAAAAGTCTACCCATAGTGTCCTCTTGCATTGCATTGTATTGTATCACATTGCACCATCCAGTATAGTTGTGCAGTAGAATGTATTGTATCTTATTGTTTGAAGTTTTTACTTTAAGGTAGGAAGACGCTGCAGGTCAAACATGTGGGTCTACATGTTTGTTTTCATTTTGGTTTAAGTCAGCTGTTTAATTCAAAGGCCCACAAGGAGCCAACTTTATGGAAGTCAGAATAGAGAACAGAACAATATGTGTGCACAATACTTTTTAGAGGCTTTGTCTCTGCTGTCACAAGCAATACAACATTAGTTTACTGATATCTCAATAGAAAATGAAAGAGATGAGGGTTTTCAGGAACATTTTGGGCACCAACTCTGACTTAAACCTAAACTTACTTACCTGGAACAACTGAAAACAGTACCACATTTATTCAGTTAACTCCATGGATTGTTTTTGTCTCCAAAATCTATCCTGTTATTGGTAGAGCAGAGTCTTTCTGTGACTTCCTAAAGGATGTCTCAGCTGAAAAAACTTCTTCCTTTCCGCTCTGTTTCCGTCAACTTCCAAAAGTTCCAGTTTCCACCATCTTGCTGCACATCCACATTTCCTGTATTTTTTTTTTAAAATATGAGCTTGAATCCCTGTGCAAAAGATCTTTAAAGCAGAATATCATGATGTGTTTGTATCATCCACCTGAGACTGTGTCCAGCTGTGATGTCACCGTGAACGCTCACAGTCCAAATGACATCTTTTGAGGTATAAATATAGTTATATAAAAGGATGCATTCAATGACTCTCGAACACACACACACACACACACACACACACACACACAGTGAAGAGAGTCGTCTACAGCTGCTATCCCATGCTTCTCTCACCAAGCAGCCCCAGCAGGATTTGTCAACTGCAGGCTGGAACACAGAAACATGACATTGCCTGGTGTTTCAAATACTGCAGAGAGCTCACACACACACACACACACACACACACACACACACACACACACACACACACACACGCACACAAACTTCATCATCACGAAGCATCTTTCCACCTTGTTCCTTCCCTCCTCCCCTTTTTTTCTCACGGTAACATCTTTATAGAAGCTTGACAGTTCCTACCTCTCCCTCCTCTCTTTCTGTTCTCTTCTTCTTCTTCGTCTTTTTGCCTTTGCTGCCTTAAAACAGAAAGCCATGCATGTTACCTCAGGGTTGCCCGAAGCAGAGAACAATATAATTCATATTCTTTTTACAGCAAA
Organism: Thalassoma bifasciatum; assembly: GCA_008086565.1. NCBI lineage: Eukaryota > Metazoa > Chordata > Actinopteri > Labriformes > Labridae > Thalassoma > Thalassoma bifasciatum. Next base: position 6,024 of record RPOG01007342.1, read on the forward strand.
ATCCATGTACACCATTATTTGTAAAGTTTCCAATTTTTCTCCGTCTGTGCCACCAGCTGCTAAGCCTGTCAGACATTCTTAGCTTACATATTTTCACGAAAGGATAGTTATAAGACTGTTTCGTCTTCTTATGAAACAGAATTAAGTATTTGACTTTAAATGGTTGGTTATTCCTGAATATGCAGCTTTGATCAGTTCAAAAAGCCAACTGAGCCCAGACAGAACAGTGATGGAGGAATTTCAAGTTGTAATGATAAAAAAGTATTTTCAGTGATTATCATCATCTTCATCATCTAAATTAAATAAAGTAACAGATCATTTTAGGAATGCCATGTTTGCCTTTTGTTTTATTCAATACGCAAATGTCTGCAACAGGATGCTCGTAGGTCTAATTATCTCCTGTGGTGTAGGTGTGTGATTGCAAATGTCAAGGTGCAATCTGCTTGTTGCAGTGTGTGAAGACACTTTGAACAGGGGTGACAGAGGTATAAAGGACTTAAGCAAAGGTTTTGGTCCCAAGAATGGTAATTTATCATGTTTCAACCATTGACTGTATATAGAATGGACAGCGCGCTTCCGCCTGTCACCGTTCTACGATTTTGAAGCCAAAAAACCCGTTTCTCTAGTCGCCATTGTGCAGCCAGAGTCTGCGCAGTAGAGAATTTCCGGTGGAGCCAAGTAAAAAAGAGAAATAAAAATATTTATTTCTTCTTCTTCAGAAGGTTTAGTCTCCTTTTGGCTCTTTCCTGAAGTTTCTTATATGCCCGATAAAATCTACTCACGAACGGCAGCTGTCAACTATCGTAAAACAAAACTTATAACGCGGTTTTTAACGTCCAATAACTAATGAGAAACTGACTTCTCAGAAAAAAAACACCCGAACACCATGCAGCCAGATGACATCGTCATACTACCTTAGTGTAAAGATGAGAGAAACGTTTCTAAGAGGTATCGTCATTTTTTTAAGTTTTCCCGGCTCATATCTGGAATACATGGGGAGGCGGGGCTTATGACCTATACTGCAGCCAGACACCAGGGGGCGGGGCTTATGACCTATGCTGCAGCCAGACACCAGGGGGCGGGGCTTATGACCTATACTGCAGCCAGACACCAGGGGGCGGGGCATCAGCTGGAGGCTTCAGTTTGAGCCCAACGTCGTTACGTCCACTCATTATACAGTCAATGGTTTCAACCTGTCAAAAGGGCAGATAAGTGTGGTTTGTCAACCAGGAGGGGGCTTCTGCATCTGCTTTGGCTCCCAAACGACACTTCAGCATGTTTGGCATAACTGGGGCACTTATGTGTATTTTGGCTCCCAATGAGACACATTAGTGTATGTTTTGGTGCCTCACACAGGATTTTAGCTTGTCCTTTGACTCATGAAAGGGGAATATTGCATTTTTTGGCCTGAGAGGGCAGTTTTGCAAGTTTTGGTTCCCAAGAGAAGAGCACTTGAGTGTGTGTTTTGTCTCCCAGGAGAGAGATTTACCATGATTTAACTGGCAAAAATGGTGGATTAGTGTGGTCAACAACCAGGAGGACACTTCAGTGTATGTTTCAGCTCAAAAGAAGGCACTTTGGTACATGTTTAGGCTCCCACAAGGAAACTAAAGCTCATTTTGGCTCCCAAGAGGGCAATTTAGTGTGTGTTTTGACTCCAAAGAGGACCGTTTATCATGTGTTAACTAGCCACAGGGGCAGATTAATGTGGTTCACCAACTTGGACGGCAGTTATTTTGGCTTCTGAGAGTTTACTTTATCACGTTTTGGCTCCTAAAAGTGCAGTTTAGCATGGATTTGTGTTCCTGAGAGTGCACTTCGGTTCCCAAGAGGGCTCTTTAGCACGTTTGGCTTCCAAGAAGACACTCTGGTGCATGTTTTGGCTGCCGAGAGGGCAGTTTAGCATGTGCTTAGGTTCACCATTGGTATGAATCATACGCAGCACTTCAAAACAGACTCAATAATCACCTTTTAGGGAAGTTCAAGTGCTCCAGGACCACTTAAGTAACACCTCAAAGTAAACCCAGATATTATGTAGATTTTTTTGAACATGGACTGAATTATCTCAAGCCTTTATTTCTTGAAACGTTGATCTTTATGGGTCGTAGATTATGAAAACCAAGAATTGAGTCTCAGAAAATTCCAAGTTTTCCCCAAATTTTCACCACATCATCACCCATTTTTGCCGCTTTTTGACCTTGTCTGCCACCTAAAACTTATATTTATTGCTACTTCTTGCCGTTTTTGCCACTTCTCACCGTTTAAATTGTCAATCATGCAAAGGTAGTTTTCAATATTATGGCTCGAGTGGAGTTCTGGATTGTAGAACATAAAATATCTACCACAAAAACTGTTTCTGGCATTCTGACCTATCTGAGATTAAAGAAATATTACAGTCAATGATTACATTATTGCAGCGGGTCCCATTGTGATGTAATATAGTTTTTAACTTATTGCCCAGCCTTAGAGAAGAGGCAACATCTCTTCACAATGATTCATGTAAAACATTGATAAACATCAGTTTTTGCAAAAATGGGGTTATGACATGACCAAAGAGCAAAGGGTCAGAGTTGACCCCTGTCTCTACCAACGGAGACGATCCTGTGCCCCAAATAAGGGCCAGTTTGAGTGCTCTATTGGGTCATTGGTGCCACCAGCACAAAAGTGGTCACAGGCTCTTGTGTGTTCGTATTCCTTGAAGTAAAATGCATTCCAGTGTTTTTCAGTGAGTCTTATACAATGTAACACAGCAGGGAACAAACAGACAGGTGATGTTTACTCTGATAGATTCGACATGCATCGGCTCACTATATGCTTTCGACACATTTGATTGGCTCCAGGTGTTTTCCAGTTTTCAACTCGCAGCATGTATCCCTGTGAGTGTTTGACAGAAGCAGAGGAGAGACAAGCGTGTCCCCTCGGCGGCGCAGCCAGGCAGCGCCTCAGACTAGCAGGGTGTTAACAGTCGTCCTCAAAGCATCATCTGTTTGGCTGTGTGCCGTCCTGACTGCTCGCTAACAGCTGCTTCATGCCACACACTTTTCCACACTTTGTCTCATTTCATCTCTCATTTCACCATCCCGCCTTTCTTCCTACATCTATTCGTCCTTACCCAGTGCATCGCCCTGCTTTGGTTTAAACCCTTTTCTTACATCGCTTTTATTTTTAATGACCTCAAACCTTTATGTCATCACTTTATTTTCTTGTAACTCCATTTTTTATGATCCTCTTTCATCATCTTCTTTCCTTCCCAGTCTTACTTACATTTCTTTAAACTTCCACCTCTTATTTACCACTCACCTTAACCTATTCCGCTCTATAAATCACTTTCCATTCACTCATTCCTCGCTCTTCTTCCTTTCTTTTCTGAAGTACATGTTTCATTGATTGCATTCCTTTCCTTCACCCTCTCTTTTCTTGTTTTCCTCCTCTCTCCTCGCTTCCTCCCACCTCTTTTATTTAAAGCTCAAGCACTGCTTAATTTCTCCTGCATCCTCCTGGCTCCTGCCTTCTCCTGCAGATAGAGGAATAAAAGGAGGAGAGGCAGGGGAGGGAAAATGAGACAGAGAGAAAGAGAGGGAGAGGGTGGGATGACTGTGATTAAGCCATTAAAACAGTCGGCTAATTGAATTGACAAGCTGTTAAGTAATTGTCTCTATTTGTTCCCTTCCATTATTCAGCTCTTGACTGCTGTTATGACAGCAGCCTGGTGCTTATTAAAAGTCTGCATGTGTGTTTTCTGTGTGCGTGTGTGTGCTTAAATGTGCACAATGAATGGAGCTTTTAAAATTTGTCCCAGATGAAATGGACAAAAAAAATACATGAAATTAATAACCTTTGAACCCTGAAAAAAAGAAAAAAGGTAAAATCCTGTTTCTGTATCGGTGCCTCTGGCTCCTTTCCTTTAAGTATCTTTAAATGGTTTGCCATGCTTTTATCTGTAAAGGTTGTGTTTCTGTTTTTTGTGGAACATCCTGGTGCTGTCGACAACAATCCAGCTTGTTCAGAGTGAGGGGTTTGTGACACAGGCAGGCAGGACCTCAATGCATTATGTTTCGAAACAGAGGCTTTTTATTACAAAAATAATCAGGCAACTTGAAAATAGAAAACTACACACTGTTAAATGTCACTTGTTGGATGTAATTTTGTTTTAGAAATAAAATATGACATAAAGAGCTGCCTTCCAATTTTATGTTAGGTCAAAAATAACATTTTGTTGTTCCAACTCCAACAGAAGTCATTGTGATTGAATAAGATGTCTTCTGCCAACCCCTTTCTTAATTTGGTTGGTTTAGAATTTATAGCTTAACTTCTTGAGGTGTTTTTTTAAAGCAGTCTATTTCAATTCAATTGAAGTCTTCAGTTTTGTAAACTACAGAGCTCAGACAGACTGTGTCATCTTTGTGGACAGCTCATGGTGTAAATGTTAGGTTACAACCAATGACTGTATATAGAATGGACAGCGTGCTTCCGCCTGTCACTGTTCTACGATTTTGAAGCCAAAAAACCCCGTTTCTCTAGCCGCCATTGTGCAGCCAGAGTCTGCACAGTAGAGAATTTCCGGTGGAGCCAAGTAAAAAAGAGAAATAAAAATATTTATTTCTTCTTCTTCAGAAGGTTTAGTCTCCTTTTGGCTCTTTCCTGAAGTTTCTTATATCCCCGGTAAAAAACTACTCACGAACGGCAGCTGTCAACTATCGTAAAACAAAACTTATATCGCGGTTTTTAACGTCCAATAATGAGAAACTAACTTCTCAGGAAAAAAAACACCCGAACACCATGCAGCCAAATGACATCGTCATACCACCTTAGCGTAAGGATGAGAGAAACGTTTCTACGAGGTATCGTAATTTTTTAAAGTTTTCCCGGCTCATATCTGGAATACATGGGGAGGCGGGGCTTATGACCTATACTGCAGCCAGACACCAGGGGGCTGAGCACCTGCTGGAGGCTTCAGTTTGAGCCGAACGTCATTACGTCCACTCATTATAAAGTCTATGGTTACAACCTACAAAGGCATTCTGGGCATAACTTGACAGCTGTAGCTGCACTAAACAGCTGGGAGGGGCTAAAGTGATTGTCAAGTCGTCATGCATTACTAACTTTTTGGATATAAAATTAGTTACTTCAGTATTACTTTAGTAATCTTTTGTCATATCCACACAGAATAATATGCCAGAATACATAATGTGCAAAAATGCATTTTACCGTGCAACCCATTAAAAGTTCCCAGACTTTGAGATTAAGGTTGTCTTCTTTTGGGCGCTGTACTTAAGTACCCACTTGGGAGCCAACATTTGCTCGAAGGTGTTGTTGTCTGTCATGTTGTGTGTTGTCTCTGTTCCCTCTGCTCCCTACAGAGCAAGTTCAGAGCCACTGCTGATCACATGAGATTGATTTGGATGCTGGTTTAAACTTAAACATGATCATTTTTTTAAACCCAGTTACTGATATTCAGCTGCTACTTAGATTTTCCTCAGTGTAATGTTACAGCTCTGCTTTAACACTCAGGTAACAGAGAGCTTATATCAGAAAAGATCAGTTGCATCAGTCATTTTCACGATGACGCTCCTTTAAAATGAATCACACAGATTTTACATGACGCAGGGTTGAAGGAGGATTTACAATTTCTGATCCTAGTTGAGCTCTGGAGGCGACAAAGCCCCTGAAAAAGAAGCAGCGAGGGACCTTCAGCTCCATTCACAGTGAAGCTGGGGCCGTGGTCTCTGTTCACTGCTTCACTTCTCTTTGATTCATTCCTTCAGCAGAGGTCAAAGGTCGCCATCAGCTCCAGAGCAGCAGCTCTGCAGCAAGCAGGGACTCGGGATTTACAGTCAAGGACACATTGGCAAAATGGATTTTAGTGACACCGAGTCAGTTGATGGACGATTATGTCTCGATAGCTGCAAAGCTCAAATGTCTAAATATTACACAGTTGACCTCAGTGTGTGTGTGTTTGTGTGTGTGCAGCCCAACACACAAACACACTTCATCACCTTGACTTGCAAAGAGACAAAAGACAGAATTGTGAAATATGAAATTGTGATGTTCTTTTTCTCATCCCATCAGTGCAAACCTACAAGGTCAACATGCTGAAGTGTAAATAACATTATGTGCAGGGATGAGAATCTTTTTCAAGGTGGCTACAGCAAAGATGTTGCATCTGTGTGCAAATAGCAAATACAAAAGCTTCTATTGTAGAGTCAACAGAAACAGCAAAAGGGAAATAAATAGGCAGAAGTATTGATGCAACAAAAAATTATCCAGCTTTATTCTTCTTGTGCTTAGTTTATGTGGCATAGATCACTTACATTTCTGCACAGCCAAGAGTCATGTTAGAAAAGCAAGTCAATCTGCCGTGACACAATCCCAGAATCCATCAGCAGAAATCTGATGAGCTGATGAGCTTTACGTCTTATCTCTAAAAGATATCTGCATGCAAGTTAAAAAAAAAAAAACTTTAACGCAAGTAGTCTCTCAGTTTGAATTTGATGCCTGCAACACACTCCTAAAAAGCTGGGATAGGTTCACATTTCCCACTGTGTTACATCACCTTTCCTTTGAACAGTGTTTCCTGCATATACTGCACCAAACAGCACAGAGACAAGCCCGAAAACTCCTGGAAGGAAGTGATTTGGAGTGATGAGACCAAGACAAAGTCTATAATGAAAGGTTCCCCTTTCCTACTGTGAAACACGGACCAATGTTTTGGTGATGTGTAAGCTACAAAGGTTCAGGAAACTTGGTCAAAATTGATGGTGAGATGATTGCAGCATGTTATCAGAAAGCTGCACTCATCAGCCCAGAAGCTGCACATAAGACGTACTCGGACGTTCCAACGTTTGAATAATCAAAAACACAAGGCCAAGTGGACCTGCCATTGGCTACAGCAGAATAAAGTGAAGGATCTGGAGTGGCCATCTCAGTCTCCTGACCTCAATATAATCGAGCCACTCTGGTGAGATCTCAAACCTGCAGTTCTTGCAAGACAGATCAAGGATTTACAGGAACTGGAGGCTTTTTGCCAAAAGGAATGGGCAGTTTTACCATCTGAGAAAATAAAGACCCTTATCGACAACGAGCACAAACTACTTAAAGCTTTCATTGATATTAAAGGGGGCAAGACATGGTATTGAAAACTGTGGTATGCAAACATTTTTTAAAGATATTTTTTGGGCTTTTCTGACTTTAATTGGATAGAGGAAGAGGACAGTGGATAAAGTAGGAAAGGGGGAGAGTGCGGGAAACAGGCCACAGGCAGGAATTAAACCCGGGTCACCCACTCAAGGGCAAACCTCATGGTGTGCAGTCATAACCACTAGGCCATCTGAGCCCTGGTATGCAACCATTTGATCAGGGTCATTTTGGAAGTTTCTGTTGTTATGATTTAGATATAGTGAACACATTCATTTGTTAAAATAGTTTCACCCAACGATTAACCATGAGTGAAAGAAAAGTTTTTGTGTTACATTCATATTCTCTAAAAAATGGCCAAGGAATCATAGATTCTGCCGGGGTATGTAAACTTTGAGCATGACTGTAGATCCAAAAGGATTCGCAAATCACCGTATTCTGTTTTTATTTACGTTTTACCCAACTTTCCACCTTCATTGGAGTTGGGGTTGTAGAAACCACACCTCCCTAATTATCCCTGGGTTTGAGCCAAACTCTGTTTGCCATCTGCAGTCCCGTCACGATGAACATAGTGCCGAACATTTCCTGACTCTGTCCTGCACACGCTGAAACATGCCCCCTTCTTGCGTTCACGATTTATGACCGGCTCTTCTCTTTGGGTCCACGTGTTTTAGCTCCACAAGCGTGATGAATGGCTGTCTTCCCCTGTCCTGGAGTTCAGTGAAAAGGCAAAGCAGGAATCAGGGGTGGGAGAGGACGCTTGGGAGGACTGTTTACATCTGTTTCTGAGGGGGTAGCTGAAAGGAAAGGTGAAGGCAAGGAGGGAGGAGGAAAGGGTGGTTGAAATGGTTGGAGAGAAAAATAAGTGACGAAAAGTGAACATTTGAAAAAGCAAAGATGCCAATTTTGAAGCAGAAATGGAGGCAAAGTTGGGGGAAAATTACAGAAAAGAGTTTTGCAGCTAAAAAGATTTCATGAAAAGCAAAAGAGGCGGAATACTTTTGGTCAGAGCGTAGCCGAAACCAGTGAATAAATGCTGTACTTACACAGCAGTATATAAATTATTCACTGTCTGAATGTATGGTGCCCTCAATGGGGCAATGGCTTCACATTTGTGATTCTGAGATGTAGGAATTTAAATGCAAATCCAGGAAACAGAAGTCTACATCTCCACTGAACAAAAGAGATGCAGAGAGACAGAGACAGGTGTATGCAAAGAGACACTGTGTACTTACCCAGCATGCACCCAACGCCCCTTGGAGCAGTCCTATCTACACGCTTTTATTTTGGGAAGAAATTTACTTCACGCTTGGATACAGTCTACTAAAAAAAGTCTCTGCAGCTTTTCTCTTTTTTCTCTCTTTCTTCTTGAAGAATCCTTTGTAGGAATAAGCTTTCTGGAAGCAACATTTCCGCCGCAGTTGTGACACGAGATTAAGTTAATCTTTGGTGTGGCGTGGCGAAGCGGCAGCGGCAGTGTGGCGTTGATGTAAACAGCATTACAATTCACCTCTTTCCCCATTTGGAGCGCTCCATGGCTGTCTGGGTAATTCCATCTGCTGGGGCCAAACAGCGTGGGGTACCTGCCATGGATGACTTTGTGTGAGCTTGCACGGCTGTGAGCAGATAGAGCGCTGCTGCTGCTGCTGCTGCGTGTTGCCTTCATGTCGGGGGCAAGAAAATGATCTGTTTCAGTGAGTGAGAAGCTCGCGGAGCAAACAGGATTAGACTGGCAGGAAGAAGGGAACATGTAACACAAGTGGAACAGAGTACAGTTCATGACTGTCAGGTACCAATGTTAAGTTCTGATGTGTCACCTGAACTGTACTCATGTGACATTGGTAAACCACTCAGAACAGAAGTGGCTCGGATTAGAAAGAGAGGAAAGAGAGAGCTCACCCTTGAAGTCGCTCAACCAGCTCCAGCTCATACAGGTTGTATTTTGAGATTGTCCAAAGAGACAAATTTTCTGTTTTTTAATAATAATCTTTATAAACCAAAGGCCCCCCCCCCCCACCCCCCCCACCATTTGCGTCAGTGTCTCCGTCTCTCTGTGTCTATATCCCTGTCTATCTACCTCTTTGTGTCTGTCTCTCTGTCTGTATCCTTCTACATCTATCTTGTTAGTGTGGGTCAACCATAGACTGTATAATGAGTGGACGTAACGACGTTCGGCTCAAACTGAAGCCTCCAGCAGATGCCCCGCCCCCTGGTGTCTGGCTGCAGTATAGGTCATAAGCCCCGCCCCCTGGTGTCTGGCTGCAGTATAGGTCATAAGCCCCGCCCCCTGGTGTCTGGCTGCAGTATAGGTCATAAGCCCCGCCCCCTGGTGTCTGGCTGCAGTATAGGTCATAAGCCCCACCCCCTGGTGTCTGGCTGCAGTATAGGTCACAAGCCCCGTCCCCCATGCATTCCAGATATGAGCCGGGAAAACTTTAAAAAATTACGATACCTCGTAGAACGTTTCTCTCATCTTTACACTAAGGTGGTATGACGATGTCATTTGGCTGCATGGTGTTCAGGTGTTTTTTTTTCTGAGAAGTTAGTTTCTCATTAGTTATTGGACGTTAAAAACCGCAATATAAGTTTCGTTTTACGATAGTTGACAGCTGCCGTTCATGAGTAGTTTTAATCGGGGATATAAGAAACTTCGGGAAAGAGCCAAAAGGAGACTAAACCTTCTGAAGATAAAGAAATAAATATTTTTATTTCTCTTTTTTACTCTGCTCCACTGGAAATTCTCTACTGCGCAGACTCTGGCTGCACAATGGCGGCTAGAGAAACGGGGTTTTTGGCTTCAAAATCGTAGAACGGTGACAGGCAGAAGCACGCTGTCCATTCTATAAACAGTCAATGGCGTCAACCCATTTCTCTCTCTTTTTGTCTCTTTCTCTAACCCCAACACAGTCCAGGCAGATGTCTGTCTAACATAAGTCTGGTTCTGCCTAAGGTTTCTGCCTGTTAAACGGAAGTTTTTTTCTTGCTATTGTAGCGCTGCAAAGCTCGTCTCATAGTGGGTCAAGATGAGCTAGGACTTATTATCTGGTCTTGATGTTGGGTCTCTGTTGTTAAAATAAAATCAAATTTATTAACATTAACAGGTTATATTAACTTCCCGATGCATATTGACTCTAAAATTTAACAGGGATTGTCAAGACGGGAAAGGTTTGATTTCTATTCAAGGATATGTAGTGTCAGTCATTTGCCAAGAGAACTCAGGTTTCCACAGTGCCACTGAACACACCACAGACACGGCCCCGTAACGTTTGGTATACATGCGCAACAGAATTTAAAACTAGAATGACCAAAATGACATCACTTTGGCCTTTACCAAAAAGCATTTGCTGCATTTAGCCGGCCCATGCTGATGAAAGAGCTGACAGGTGTGGGTCATTATAAACGGAGACTAAAGCCAAATGCTGTGCCGACTATTTTCCAACACAAACCCACAAAACTTCCTCTGGAAACCACTGAAGTCCGCTCCAGGACTTATATGATCCTGTATGAGATCCAGCCCTGTGCAACCATATGACGTCACTACCCAGACGTTATTGCGGCGTAAACAACAATGGCGGCCTACAGGTGAAAATATTTTTTCAGATTTTACACAAACTAAGATATTTTGAGAGATTTTATTATCGTTCTTATGTAGCTGGTAAAAACACTGATCATTTAGGAAGATGACGTTCTGGTAGCCAGGGTTCCTTTTAAAAACAGCCTGAATGAGTTTTTCAGAAAGGGAATTGATTTTTTCCGGGGTGTTGTGGACACTACTGAGACACATGTTACAAAACCTTACAAAAGTGGATTTTATGTTATATAGCACCTTTGAAATACAGGGAAGCATGCAACGTTGAGTTTAACCCAAATGAGAAAAATGTCTAAGGGTTAAGTCTCAGATCCTTTTTTTTTGTCAGCATATCTGTTTTTTTTCTCGTATAGGTCCCAATTCCAAGTGGCCCTCATGTGCCTCCACACATGAGAAATGAGGGGATACACTGAGGCATAACTGGAGACTTGACACTTGCATGACATTGCTCCTGATTGTTATAGTCTCCTCCAGGCTGTTTGGGCTCAAAACGCCATTTATTATAAAGGAAGGAAGAGGACGGAGCAGAAAAGCTTTAGAAACACAAAAGTAATCAGGAAAATTGGTTTAAGGTTGTGCTGCTGGTGTCTTGTAGCAGGGGCTGGATATGCTAACCTGACACATAAACACACACAGACACACAGACACACACACATATACATAAAAGGAAATTAACAGCAGTGGCTCCTGACAGTTCAGGCCTTGGGCAAAGTGAAGAAAAATGGAAAACCTCCACGGTTTGTGGGAATAGTGAAATTTAACTACTGCAGGGCCACATTACGTCAGAGAACATAAACATCCATGAACTTGAACTTGTTGCCTTCTAAGTTTCTGACTGTTCAGCACCAATTTATCATCACTACTGTTGAACCAGTTGATTGCGACTCAAAACTTTGAAACGGAATGACACTTTTACAACACAAATATAATTTTTTGTTTCAGTAACCAAGTACACGTTGTGTGTTCATGGTAATAGCAATTGTAGAAATCAATAAATGCTTTTTGATATGTAAACATACATATCCACAATATATGAAAATGGTAATTTTAGATATCGTTAACTGAATTACAACCAGTTGAACTGTGCCATTGACTATTTATAATTCAATTTACACTTGTTGTAGTTCATAGTCGATGTATCCATAATGACATTTTGACATGTCACAATTTGATATATTTTGTTTCATGTATAATCCCTTTTTTGTTTCAAAAGTGTAACCTTAAAGAGAAATTTTTCAGGCACATATTCAGCATTGTTGACATATTCAGAGCACTAGTTTTCATTTCTAGCACTAAATAAATAAATGGCACTAGTGGATGTCTCTTGCAGAGAAGCTTTTACTGTTCATGTTTTTCATGAAATGAACAGCTAAGCTTAAAACACTGAATTAAAGATAACAGCGCCTAATTTCTTTCATTTGTGATGAGTATTCTACAGTGAACAGAAAAGAGGGAGAATAAGAGGTAAAAGGAACATAAATGGGGGGGAAGAATGTTGAATAATTAATAACCAAGAGAAAGAACACCTCCAGGGTCTGACTGTGGATATTTGTCTAATTTCATTTTCTGCTGGAGGCAAAGCTTTCTATTTAAACACCTCTAAGTGCTAATGATGTTTGCATCATTAAGAGTAAGAAGCATGACATGAGCAGACACCTTTGTTTCAGCAGCACGTGACAGAGACTCACACTGCAAAAAGAAAATCTGAGTAATGTGATGTTAAAAGGAGCCCTGGCTACCAGAACGTCATTTTCCTAAATGATCAGTGTTTTTACCAGCTACATAAGAACGATAATAAAATCTCTCTAAATATCTTAGTTTGTATAAAATTTGAAAAAATATTTTCACCTGTAGGCCGCCATTGTTGTTTACAATAACGTCTGGGTAGTGACGTCATATGGTTGCACCGGGCTGGATCTCATACAGGATCATATAAGTCCTGGAGCGGACTTCAGTGGTTTCCAGAGGAAGTTTTGTGGGTTTGTGTTGGAAAATAGTCGGCACAG
>RPOG01007343.1:0-17607 GCA_008086565.1 Thalassoma bifasciatum
TGACATTCAATTTTTAGAGTTTAATTACTGTGGATACTTGTCAGGACGGTTGCACCACCTGACATTTTGGGGGTTTGAGGAACCAAAACACAAAAAAACATGTTATATTTTAATAGTTTAAAGATGTGTTCAAATAACACAGGTTTCATAGAATAAAGAAATACATGTGATGAAATACTCAATTCTTGATGGAAGGAAACATTACACTCAGACACAAAAAAAGGGACGTCACGTCATTGACCCATATATGTTTGAAAAAAAATTGAAATTATTTTTCAGGCTCTAAGAAGAATAAAAATATCCTGACACAGGCTAATGTGAATTTCCACCACATGAACCATTGAATTTAGGAGTAAATAAGTTTTAAAGAAGTGTCCACTTTAGTGACCACAGGGTTAAAAAAAAACCTCAGAGCAGATTAAACATGAAAAGTTTATGGAAGAGGATTAGGGCCACTGAGGAAAAAAAAAAATTCCAAAAAAAAAAAAAAGTCAGAATTCTGAGATTAAAGTCAGAATTCTGAGAAAAAAAGTCAGAATTCTACGGAAGAGGATTAGGGCCACTGAGAAAAAAAAAATCTAAAAAAAAAAAAAAAGTCAGAATCCTGAGAAAAAAGTCATAATTCTGAGAAAAAGTCAGGATTCTAAGAAAAAAGTCAAAATTCTGAGAAAAAGTCAGAATTCTGAGAAAAAAAGTCAGAATTCTGAGTTTAATCTCAGAATTCTGACTTTAAACTCAGGATTCTGACTTTTTTCTCAGAATTCTGACTTTAATCTCAGAATTCTGAGAAAAAAGTCAGAATTCTGAGAAAAAAGTCAGAATTCTACGGAAGAGGATTAGGGCCACTGAGAAAAAAAAAAAATCTAAAAAAAAAAAAGTCAGAATCCTGAGAAAAAGTCAGAATTCTGAGAAGAAAGTCAGAATGCTACGGAAGAGGATTAGGGCCACTGAGAAAAAAAAAATCTAAAAAAAAAAAAAAGTCAGAATTCTGAGAAAAAAGTCAGAATTCTGAGAAAAAAGTCAGAATTCTGACTTTTTTTTTTTGGGAATTTTTTTTTTCTCAGTGACCCTAATCCTCTTCCGTAAAAGTTTAATGTGTTAAATTAGGTGTGTTTTTTCTGGATGTGTGTGACCTACATTGAGGCTGTTTGGCGCACACAGGGTTAAAGTGCCTGTGTGTGGATGTGGGTAAAGTTTCGTCCTGACTCGGTCCTCGCGCTGTGGGCGGGTCCACGCGCTGTCAGAGTAAAGAGAAATATTTGTATCTACACGGACAGAGCAGGGTTCAAGTCAAAGGGGAACACACAGACTATGGTTGGAGGAAGTTTGTGAGCTTAGTTTGAAGCTTTAGTTTGAGAAATGTCGAGGATACTAACTTTAGTGAGCAGTCACCTGCGGAAGGATCTGTGTGTTTGTCGAAGCTCCGCGCGGGTTCCTCTGAGGACGATCAGCTGCAGCTCCAGAAAACACGCAGAGGAGGGGTGAGGACAAGAAAAACACTCTGTACCCCTGTTTAATTCATCATGATTCAAGGTTTCACTAAATAAGACTCAAAAAACATCCATTTCTGCCTTTAACTGTGTCCTGTTTTTGTTAAACTGCATGCAAACAGAAATTGTGCAACTCAAACTTTGCATAAGTTCAACACATGTTCAACACATGTTCAACATACACTATTAAAAAAAAAAAAAAAAACAGCCTGCAAAAACAAGAAACAAACAAAAATTGGGGCTATTTTACTTCTGTTCTCCTAATAGAACAAGAAAATTTGACTTATCTTTTCAAAACAAGTAAAATTATCTAACCTTTATGAACCCAGAAATACTATAGATTGGTGTATTTTTATTTATACAAATACAAATTTTGACATAAAACAGTATTTAGATAAAATCTATATTTGGAGAATGTCCCAAAAAAAGTCAATTTTTTGGGACAATAAGTCCAAGTTTTTAGGTATTAAAGTCAAATTTGAAGATAAAAGTTGATATTCTAAGCTCAAAAATTTAAGTTATGAAGTTAAAGTCAAATCTGTGTGTAAAGGGTCAGAATTTTGAGATAAAAAGTGAAATAAAAATGCACTAATCAATATGTTGGGAAATATTCTTGTATTAACTAGGGTGACCATTTTCTAAAACCCCAAAAGAGATCCTGCTATAATACCTAAAGATACTCAAAGACAACAAAGAAGCTTCAAAACCCATCAATTATTTAAAACACTTTAAAATGTTGACTTTTTTTAATCTCAAAATATTGAGTTTTATCTGAAAACTATGACTTTTTATCTCAAATTATTGACAATTTATCTCCAAATTTCACTTTTTATTTAATAACTTTCACCGTTAGGCTCAGAACTTCAACTTTGATCTCAAAATTTGATTTAAAAACCCCAAAAATTTGGCTTAATTACCACAAAATATTGACTTTGTTGCTCAAAATTTCAATAATTGGCTAATATATCTAAATATTGACATTTAATCCCCAAAATTGACTTTTTGTTTTTTTTAAACTTTGAATTTTAGCTCAAAATTTTGACTTTTTTGTCTCATAATATTGGCTTTTTATTCCATAACTTTGACAATTTAGCTCATTATTTCAACATTTTAACCCCCAAACTGACTTCTATATCTAAATATCTTGACTTTATTATCTCATTTTATTGGCTTTTAATCTCCAATTTTGACTTTCATCGAACAACTTTGACGTTTTATCTCAAAATTCTGACCCTTTACACCCAAATTTGACTTTTTATTTCATAACTTTGATTTTTGAGCTTAGAATATCAACTTTTGTCTTCAAATTTGACTTAAATACCTAAAAACTTGGACTTATTGACTTATTCTCCAAATATAGATTTTATCTAAATACTGTTTTATCTCAAAATGTTGACTTTGTGGTTCACAACTTTGATTTTTCTGCTCAAAATTTCAACTTTTATCTGAAAAGTTGGCGTAAATATCTGAAAACTTTGACTTTATTTATCTAAAAATATTGACTTTTCATCTCATAACTTTGACTTTGTAGCTCAAAATTTTGACTCTTTATTGTAGAATTGACTTTTTTTTATCTCATCATTTGAATCAATATTGGCAAAAAAAAAAAAATCTCAACACCAGTCAGGACCAGGAGGAAAAGAAGGGAACTACAGTTTTTCTGCAGTAGATCTAAAAAATTTAATTTCCTCTCCAGCAAACCTGAACATTTAGGGAATGAAAATGAAGAAATTCTTAAAAAATGTTTCACTCAACAAGATTTTTAAGATGATCCGTCTAGAAATGAGTTCCAGTACCTGACTGAAACTGAGTCTGATATTATTAAGAGTGATGGAATATTTTGGAGTAATAATAATAAGAATATTCTCAGTGAGATGTTGAGTTTTGAGCTGAGTTTCCCTCCTTAAGTTGATGTTTTTTTTCTCCTGTTTTTCCTGAAGCGATGCAGCGACAGTTTTGGGGAAACGATGGAAGGACACAGCAGAGACCGTCATCGTTGGTGGGGGGTGTGTGGGGGTCAGTTTGGCCTATCACCTGGCTAAAGCGGGAATGAAGGACGTGGTTCTGCTGGAGAAGACGGAGCTGACGGCCGGCTCCACCTGGCACGCTGTACGTCTGAAAAAAAAACTTTTATTTTCACCTAAAAGAGCAAATATCAAAGTTTCTGTGCAGCATTTCACATCTTTGAAAATAGCTTAAACACATTTAGATTCAATAAACAGGTGAGATGATAAGATATGACATTTTTTTAAGATTCTGTCTCCAACATAAAGATTTTAAGAACTAAATTCTGACTTTTCGATCTCAAAAATGATCTTTTTACTAACCCAACCTAAAATATTTGTGGATATTCTGTGTCCCAAATCCTTTTCATGAAGTAATTAGGGAGTTATTTTAGTTTACTGGGTAAATTCTGAAAGTAACTATTTACCAAAGGCTCCAGTTATGTCACCAGGTTGTTTGCTTTGTTTGAGCAAGAGTCCAACATCCAGAAATATTCAGGTCACTGTCACACGAAGCTGAGGTCAGAGGCAAAAACTCAGCATATTTGGGTCATTATCAAAAAAACACTGATTTTACAAGTCAAAAAAGTTTTTAAAAATTATTCAGTTTTCACCCATTTAATTGAATGGTATTTATTAGTATGTTTACCATGTTACCGACAACTATGGACACGTAGAATATTTGTCTTTGTTTGAATTATTTAGTGTTATTCTTTTATCTGTCATTGATGTGACCACACTTAAGATTAAGACTTAAGATTATAAAAGTCAAATTATTTAAACAATACGGTCAAAACTATGATTAAAACATACATTTTTGGGAAAAAATGTCAAAACTTTAAAATGACCAGTCAAAACGATTCAATAAAGAAGCAAAATGTGGAGAAAGTTTAGTCAAAATTATGAGAAAAAACAGCAACATTTTTTAAAAAAATCAAATTTTTAGGGAAAAACTCTTTTTTTTTCATCTAAAAAACTGAAATTTTAACCTAAATCCAATCTTTCATTTTTGTATTTTTGTAATTTTAACCGGCACATATGGACATCTATAAAGGACATATCCTTTTAAAGTAATTCTGTAAATAAATAGTCAATTAAGAAATAATTTTATTCCCATATTTTAACCCCTTTGTTCGTAACAAAAAAAAGAGGAAATTTTTTACATCGTACAATTGTGCTAAACCATTGTAGCGGGACGTGTGTTTTTAGATTCAAAGGAAATTAAAACTGACACAAAACAGAAAAAAAAGCAAATATATGATTAACATTTAAATTGGTAATAAATCGGGAAACGCTGAAATTTTCAAGAATTTAAAAATCTGGATAAAGTAGCGACATGTTTTAAACTTTATTATATACTATTATAATATATGATATATAATATTATAAACAACACCATTTAAGGTTATTATGTTTGAAAAAAGCCTGAAACTTAATTATGTTTTGAAAAAAAAAGTGGTGAAATTGTTCAGTTTCAAGGCCCTGGAGAAAACTTGATTTGATTCTATTTGAAGTATTTTCTTGCAGATTTTGCCTTTTAAACTTGTTTTAAAGATTTATCCATTACCCTGTGGTTTTTTTGGAGAACTGGTTCGTTAAAGTGAAGTCGTTTTTCCTCGACAGCCTCATTTAGTTTTCAGCTTCTTCAGTGGTGAAGGTTGAAGCAGCTGTTGTTGGTTTAAAGTTATCTGAGGTCCTGACCCACTTTCCTTACACTCGTTCTCTCACATAAGTACGGAGCTGTACGTCTATAAATACGTCTTTGACACAGCAGGAGGGGGGGGCTCTTATTCAGTTACTGCCCTCATGTGGGAGGGGGCTGCAGGGTATCCCAGCATGCACTGAGAGAGAGGTAGAGTGGACTCTGGTCGTGTGTTGAAATCTCTAATGCAGTTGTTTTTTTTTTTTTTTCGGGTTGTGGGAGGAAAGTGAAGCACCTGGAAGGAATCCCACGATTAAACTGAGAAAACTGAAACTCCAAACACCCACAGTTGTTGTTGTGGTGGAAGCTGCAGAGTTTATTTTTGGAGCTTTTGTGGCTCAAAGTCAGCAGAAACATTAAAGTAGTGCTGCACAATATATGGTTGCTGCAGTGTAAACATGAAACATTCGTATTGCAAAGTTATAGAAGCCTTTTTTCTCTAGTAAGTATTAAAAAAACTGGCTTTAATAAGATTTATTTGTGCCCTGATTAAGTCCAGAATTTGAGATAAAGGTCAATTCCCATTTTGTTCCTCATGAGTTTTGACTTGAATCTCAAATTTTCTCATTTTTATCTCATATTTTTGACTTTTTTTCTCTTAACTTTAACTTTAACCTCAAATTTTTGACCTAATCTAGAAAATTTCAACTTTATTTGCCATAAGAGAATGGAGCAATGGAGATGCTAAGGTCAGGATTGTGGCTCAGCATTTCAACATTAAGCATTCGCTGCGAGAAAGTGCTTTATGTTTAAATGGGGCTCAGCATTTCAACATCCAGCATTTGCTGAAAGGAAATGCGAGCCCCCTCTCTAGTTTTACATTTTTTATTGTCTCAACATTTTTACTTTTCAGCCCAAAATGTTGATGTTTTTCATTTCAAAAATTTGGCGTCATCATCTCAAAATTTTATCTAAGTTTATTTGACTCTGAATCTCAAAATTTTGTCTTTTTATCCAAAAATTTGACTGAAAAATCTAAAAATATGTGATGATTTATCTCAAAATAACAACTATGGAACTCTACTTAATCTTAAAATATCCACTTTTTATTTTATAACTTTGACTTTGTAGCTCAAAACATCATATTTTCAGCTCAAAATTTGACTGAAAAAACTAAAAATATTAACATTTGATCTCAACACATTGACTTTATTTTCTACAATTTTGACTTTTATCCCAAAAACTTGACACATTTCATAAATTGGGTTTTAAAATTTGCAGGTCAGGTTTCTCGAAATAAGAATAATTTCTTTTTTGAACAACTTTTTCTAAGCCCATTGGCAGATTGTTTTTTCCTGATATAAGTAATTCAAATGTCATTTTTTATCTTTAGAAAACTTGATTCAAGACATTTTTCTGGACAGATCTGGTGAACGTGGCTCTGAAGATTAAAAGACAGCTCCTTCTAAAAATTAAGACATTTGTTTGGATTTCAGTTTTTTGCAGTGTAGTAACTGCTGCTTGTGTAAATCAGAAAGAGACTCAAAATTACCCCAAATCTGACCAAAGAAAGTTGAAATAAGCAGGAAAATATTTGAGGCTCAGCATTTCTGAGCTTTTCCAGAAAGGAAATGCAACAATGTTGAAGTGCAGTGCTCAGCATTTCAACAACCAGCATTTGCTGAAAGGAAATGCAATCCCCCTCTCTAGTTTTGATTTTTTTATTGTTTTACAAGTTTTGATGCTTTTTCTTTCAAAGTTTTGCCTTAATATTTTTGACTCTTAATCTCATAATTTTGGCTTTTTATCTGTAACTTTGACTTTTTAGCTCACAATTTCAACTTTGTATCTCAAAATTTGACTTAAAAATCTAGAAAAAATTTGGTGATTCACCTCAAAATAACAACTATGGATCTCTACATCCGACTTTTATCCAGTGACTTTGACTTTTTGGCTCAAAATTTTAGCAATTTATCTCACAATTTTGACTTTTCACTTTAAAAATTTTGATTTATTATTTCATAACTTTGACTTTGTAGCTCAAAACATCATATTTTCAGCTCAAAATTTGACTGAAAAATCTGAAAATTTAATCATTTAAGCACAAAATATTGATTTTGTTTTCAACAAATTTGACTTTTAGCTTTAGGGCTTTATAATTTGCAGGTCAAGTTTCTCTAAATAAGAGTAATTTCTTTATAGAACAACTTTTTCTTACCCCATTAGCAGATTGTTTTTCCTGATATAAGTAATTCAGATGTCGTTTTTGACTTTAGAAAACTTGATTCAAGACACTTTAATGGACAGATCTGGTGAATGTGACTCTTATCAAGATTAAAAAGACAACTCTGACTAAAAATTGAGACAAAAACATTTGTTTAGATTTCAGTTTTTTGCAGTGTAGTAACTGCTGCTTGTGTAAATCAGAAATTTTTACAAAAGAGACTCAAAATTTCCCCAAATCTGACCAAACAAAGTTGAAATAAGCAGAAAAATATTTGAATTAAATCTCATCTGTTTGTTTTTCAGGCCGGTTTGACGACATATTACCATCCCGGCATCAACCTGAAGAAAGTTCACTACGACAGCATCAAACTCTACGAGACCCTGGAGGCTGAAACAGGACAGGTGAGGTTCCTGTTTTTACCTTTTTTCACTTTCACGTGTGTTTATTCTGTTTTTTTATTGACTCATTTTGTCGACGTCTGCAGGCCGTAGGTTTCCATCAGCCCGGCAGCGTTCGTATCGCTTCGACTCCGGCTCGAGTGGATGAAATGAAATACCAGATGACACGCACACACTGGCACGTGACGCCGCAGTACCTCATCGGACCAGAGAAAGTTCTGGAATATTTCCCTCTGCTGGACGCCAGCAAGGTCTGCAACTAACGGAAACAACTGCAACAAAATACTAAAACAACAGTCAGGGTTAATTTATCTTCTCAGGCTGAATAATATGGTGACAAAACCTCCAGAAGTTGTTGTGGTTGATTTCTATGTTTTGGAAAAGCTGCTTAAGGGTCAGTGACAAAAAGGGGGTCAAAAAATCTATTTTTAAAAGTTCTTTGAAAATGGATAAAAACATATTTCTGAGAGAAGAATTATGTTTTCTAACAGATTTCAGTAGTTGACCAACATTTCAAAGTTTTTAGGTTCATTATTTTTTAGTATTTTTAATCTGAGCACCCAAAAATGTCAGGTGGCGCAACCAAATATATGAAAATATATTTATATGTTCCTGTTATTTTTTCTGTGTGAAATTATTGGCAAGTATCTCTCAAGTGTCTGTAGTGACTCATACATTTTCATTTTGTGTGTTTCATTTCTTTTATTTGTGAATAAGATAAATAATTTGATGTTAAAATAACATTTCACATTATTACATTGGTTGTACCGCCTGACATGGAAATTGTTCCAGTCACCAATGAAGTGAAAAAACCTTTTTTATCAGTATTTCAGAGAAATCTACAAACTTTTCCACTTGGTCACAAATGTCATTTGGGCTCCTCTGGCTGATGCAGTTTCCTGTTTCCTGTTTTATTCTCTTCACTTTAAAATAAAAGTCTAATGTTACGGTTGCACCACCCTGACATTTGACAAGGTGAAAATTACGGGACAAAAGTTTTTTACATTTCTCAACAGCTTTAAAATCCTTTTTATTTGCAAAGAATGTTTTATTTAAAAAGGTTCAAGCATAAAATAATGCCACTGTATTTTTAATTTCCATTGACAATAACTGACATTCAATTTTTAGAGTTTAATTACTGTGGATACTTGTCAGGACGGTTGCACCACCTGACATTTTGGGGGTTTGAGGAACCAAAACACAAAAAAACATGTTATATTTTAATAGTTTAAAGATGTGTTCAAATAACACAGGTTTCATACGTCACGTCATTGACCCTTATTCAAAATTTATTTGAGCGAGGATGATGCCCAAGAGGATGAACCCCACAGATAATAGATTTATCATTGTTTTGGTTGTACTGAATTAGATTTTGTCACTGAATAAATGTTTTTAAATGTAATTTCAGGTGTTAGCAGGTCTGTACACCCCAGGAGACGGCCACATCGACCCGTATTCTCTGACCATGGCTCTGGCAGCTGGCGCTCGAATGTACGGAGCTCAAATCTACAACCCGGCCCCGGTCACCGGCCTGAACCCGACCTCTGATGGGAAGTGGGACGTTCAAACTCCTCATGGGACCATCAGAGCCAATCGTATCGTCAACGCAACAGGTCTGTACTTCAACAATCGCAACACAAACTTAGAAACTGTGACTCTGACACATTTTCTGCTGACGTCGGATAAAACACAGGCTCATCCTGTGGTCACTGCTCCATAAATCACCTTATCAGTGGACACTCTGCAGCAGGAGACCTTTGCACATACAAACCACTGAGTTTAGGACAAGTTTTTGGCTCGAACTGGGTCAGACCAGTTCTGGGGGGATTTTGTTGGCTGTCGATGCGTTTTATTCCTGCTGCTTTTGCTTGTTTAGTTGGCAAAGGTTCAGGAATTTGCAGAGGTCTCTTCTCGGTCTCCTGTTCTGTGCAGTGACTGTTGTGTAACATACAGTAATTTATGGGTCGTGCTTCTAATTCCTTTGTCATCTTTTGTATAGTAGTGAAAACTCGGTTAAAGTTGAACGTGTACAACCCTTAAAAATGCTGCAAGTGTGTGCCAAAATAAAGCTTAAACTGCTGTTTCAGGAAAAAAAACCCATCCCCTTAAATGTTGGAGCTCACTATTAAGCACTAAAACGTGGAGAATATCTTCGAAACATTGCAGCACAAATCTTCCAAAGCCTCGTCTGAATCCTCCTGCTTTATCTTTTCCTCCTAAACTTGCACGTTCTTCTCTCCAGTCCAGTTCAGAATTATCATGGGACACGTTGGCCCGTTGCCTTCTTCATGTCCTGCAGCCAATCCAAACAGGCCAACAGTTCACATTTCATCCAATCTTGATGCAGCAGCACATGCACACCTCCTGACACAGTTTCTCTGCAGCTTTTATGCATCTTTAAGTTCTCACACTCCATTCTCTTTTGAATCTTCCCACACAGTGACACAACATAACTTTCTGCCCTTATATGGACGTGAACATGTATATTTTTTTGCAGGTGCAACCACAACCCTGCTTCCATTTTCTCTGTGGAGTTTGTCGACGTGGTTTGAAGCAGGAATGCTGCGGGAATAACTCTCCCCTGCATTGAAATGGAAGAAATCTGCCTACACATAACATTATCCTCTTTTTAGAGATCGTGTCCAAATTGTTCCCTCAGCCCATTAACCACAAGCAGCTGGAAGTTACGTAACATCGACTATCTCTAGTTGAACTCTCTGCTCCTTCTGGACCTTTTTTCCTTCTGCATTCTTCATCTTTTTCCGTCTTTTCTTCAGACTTCATCCAGAGTCTTTTCAGCTCCTTCCAGATCGTATTTTCCCAAAGTCCAGCGTGTCATTGTTAAAACTCAAATGGAGGCTCTCACCCAATAAATTACCCTCCCTGAGCAAAGAGCCCAAATAAAGGTCAGAGGTCACGTTCGCTGGAATGTCACTCCCCCACACGATCACTTTTCACGGACTTTGGACCTGAAGAAAAAAAGGAATGTTCCACTATTGACAGTCCAAACCTTAAATATTCAAATGTTATGTATATTATTTACTGAAGCCCATTAATTCCCATAGGATGCTTTTCTTTTTTCTTTTTTCTTTCCTGTCTGTATTTTAACTCTCCTTTGGACAGGATGTGGTGAAGATGTCCTTCTTTCCACTGTTCACAAGATTACAAAATACTTTACTTCATCGCACTTTTCAGTTTCATCCCGTCCAAGAAACATAAAAAAGATAGTAACATTTAACAGGGGAGGAAAAAGAGAACAAGAGGGAGGAAGAGGGAAAAAAATAACAGAAGAGGCTCCTGTAGAATTTCTATCTCTGTTAACAGTCAAAACTAGAGTCTTTAACCACGTCAAATAGATTAAAAAAACACCTTAAAAGACACTAAAACATGTTCATCTGGGTCACATTTAGGAACATTCAACACCTCAGATCTGCGACAGACGTGTAACAGCATCTACAAATACAGTGACAGGGATTAAAATGGTTCAACTGTAACTGAAAACTAAAAAAATAATAATGTTTAAATGCATCTACTTTGCCTCACTGAAGCAGAAAAGGCACTGAAAATCAATAAAATGCATATTTATGTAAGGATAAACATTATTTAGAATGTCTTTATTGCCATTATACAGCTGTACAACGAAATTTCTGCAACAAGAATCAAAACTGAAGAAGCTTTAATCAGATAAAGAAATGTGCAGTTACATTGAGGTATTTTGTTATTATTATATTTCACTGTTAAGAGGTCTAATATATTTACAAGGTAGAAAAGAGTCATTGAAAAAAATCCATAAATATGTGTAGATATAATCTTAAGTTTCAGACGGGCTGTTTACTTTGATGTACAACTGCTTCTTTGCTTTTTCGTTTTTTAACTTGCAACATTATTTTTTTGCTTACTCTTATAATTATTTGCCCTTTTAATTTGTTTAAAGTTGATTTTTTTCAAATGCTATTAGCTTTCTAACAAATTTACATCCTAGACGTTCATACATAATATTAAGTTATTCCAACTTTTTAGCCAGATAGATAGATATATGTATAGGTAGATAAGTGATAGATAGATAGATGGATAGATAGATAGATAGATAGATAGATAGATAGATGGATAAATAGATAAATAGGTATATAGATAGATTGATGGATAAATAGATAAATAGGTATATAGATAGATAGATGGATAAATAGATAAATAGGTATATAGATAGATAGATGGATAGATAGATAGAAAGATAGATAGATAGATGGATAAATAGATAAATAGGTATATAGATAGATAGATGGATAAATAGATAAATAGGTATATAGATAGATAGATGGATAAATAGATAAATAGGTATATAGATAGATGGATAGATAGATAGAAAGATAGATAGAAAGATAGATAGATAGATAGATAGGTAGATAGATGCTCTATTTGTCGCGGGTTACAAAAACATACATACATAAGACATTGCGTGCAACATTATTACAAAATTAAAAATTACCTGCAGCCAAAACCCCCCTCCAAAACCTCCATATATCAGTTAAGAAAAAGAAAACGGACTTAAAAAGTAATGATACAGAACTGTGCATGGGTTGTGAAATTGTGCATTGACAATATAAAATATAGAATAGAATACAAAGAAAAGTCAGTTCTGAAGTTGTGGATGACAGATATTGCAAAACAACACTATTTATCTTGTGAATAACTTCAACCTTTTCAGAAAAGTATCGTAGCTTTTTGAAGTCTGATCCTTAAAGTTTTGTTGCTTTTGAAACATTAATCCATCAGTTAAAGCGTACAATGTCAGTAATTCATTACATAAAACAAATATATCAACTATTATCTCTTGGGTGTTTGCTTTATTTTGATACCAGCTGGTGTAAACCTGGTTCGGGCCTGAGTGTTTTCTGTACAGGAGTTTTTAGCGCCGTGTGTCTGCCTGATGCAGCTGATTAAGAATCTGTTATTTCTGTAAACTTGTTGACTCCGGTCGTTTCTACCTCTGGGCAGTTCAGTGAATCAGACCTTTGTGCAGACACTGAGGAAAACAAACTCCTGTCTGAACTGCCTGGACTCTTATCTGGATGCTGTGTGTGTGTGTGTGTGTGTGTGCACCCCCCCTCCCCCCACCACCACTGGAAATAGTTCACATATGGAGCACGTACAGAACAGAAATAGACTCTGCAAAGCTAATTGGCTGCAAACTTGCACTTAGTTTAACACGTAAACACTACACGACAAATTAAAGGTGAAGGTTTGAGTGAATTTAAGTTTTACTGAAGCGTTTACGAGCTTCACTCTTGCAACATGAAGCTGAAGATATCAGCGAGATCAAAAGGTCTTCGACAGGCTTCGCTCTTACGTTTCAAGTCACAGCGGCTGAGTTGGCACAAGTCCCAAGGTGAACTCTGTGAAGTTGACACGACCTACTTATGGGATGTTTGCTGAGTGACGCTCTCTGCTGTCTTAACCTGAATTCATACCTGAGTTATGCAGCATATCTTTAAAGTTAAAAAGAGTGAGAGTGGGGAGTTAAATCTCCAATGAGCGGCTTGAAATGTGACAAAAATGATCCAAAAAAAACTTTGATATCTTAAAGTTGCTGTTCTGCAGCAATGGAGATTGATCAAGCCTTGAAAATTGTTGGTCCCAAGTTTCATATGGAGAAAACTTATATCACAAAATTTGAATTATTCAGACTGTGGCAAGTTATTTACTAGTTATTTTTAAAAGTTTAGAGTCAAAGATAGCCCAATTTGTTTTTCAGTTGTAATAACTAGAAATACATTGAAAAGTCCAGTTTATAAGTAGCAAGAATTGTACTAAAAGTTCAGACTTAGTGGAGGTGTTAGACTCAGAGTTTTAAGAAAAGTTAAAACAAGACTCAAAATTTTGCCTTTTATTTTGTTTCTCATAACGTCAAATTATGTGAATTTTGACTTTTTATATCAAAATTTGAACCGTTTATCTCAAACACTGTCATTACTTCAAAATGTTGATGTTTTATCTAAAGAAGTTTAATTTTTATCTCAGATTTTTGTCTTTTTCTTGAATTTTGGGCCTTAAACATGATGGTTCGAAGTTTTTTTCTTAAAATTTGAATTTCTTCTCAAAATTTTGACTTTTATCTCATTATATTGATAATTTTGTCTCAAAATTTTGCCTTGAATCTTATAATTTTGTCCTTGTGTCTCATAATTTTGAATTTAATCTTAGAATTTAGATTTTTTTATTTGAAATTCAACTTTTGTATCTAATACACTGATTTTATTTCAAATGTCGACGTTTTAACTATCTCAGATTTTTGTCTTTATTGTAAAATTTCGACCTTAAAATTGAAAGTTCAGACTTTTCATAACCAAATGATAAATTGATTTCTTGAAATTTGGAATTTTTACCTCAAAATTTTGCCTTTTATCTAATAATGTTGTCTTTATTTCCCATTATTTTCAATCAAATTTTGGAATTTTTGTCTCAAAATTTCAACTTTTTACCTCAAAGATTGCCATTATTTCAAAATGTTGATGTTTTATTGAAAAATGTGACTGTTTATCTCAGACTTCTGTCTTTATCTGGAAATTTCGACCTTAAAAGTGAAATTTTAGACTTTATCACATTTGGATGGAATTGTCTTCTTAAAATTTTGAATATTTACTTCAAAAATTTTGACTTTTATCTCAAAAATTTGACTTTTGGTCCTAAAATCTTGACTATTTGTCTCAAAGTTTTACCTTTTTTCTTATAATTTTGTCTTTATTTCCCACGATTTCAAATTAAATTGTAGAATTTCATATTTTTATATCAAAATTTCATCATTTCTATATCAAATCTTCAACGTTTGTATCCCAAAAATTGCCATTATTTCAAAATCTTGATGTTTTATCAAAAAAAATGACATTTTATCTCAGACTTTTGTCTTTATATTGACATTTTGACCATAAATGTGAAAGTTTGGACTTTGTTCCACATAATGTTAAATTGATTTTTTAAAATTTGGATTTTTTTAAATCTCAAAATTTTGACTTTTATCTCAAAATATTGACTCTTGGTCCCTAAATTTTGCCTTTTATTCAATAGTTTGTCTTTATTTCCCATTATTTTAAATTAAATCTTGGAATTTTTGTCTTAAAATTTCAACTTTTTACCTCAAACATTGCCATTACTTCAAAATGTTAATGTTTTAAAGAAAAAAATTGACCCTTTTTTTTTCAAACTTTTGTCTTTATCTGGAAATTTCATCCTTAATTGCGAAAGTTTAGACTTTTTTTTTCCACATTTAAGGTTGAATTAAGTTCTTAAAATTTTGAATTTTTTACCTCAAGATATTGATTTTCATCTAATAATTTTGTCTTTTTTTCACATAATTTCAGATTAAATCTTAGAATTTTCAACTTTTTATATCAAAATTTCAACTTTTTTTCTCAAACATTGCTATTATTTCAAATGTTGATGCTTCATCTTAAAAAAAACCCCACTTTTTATCTCAGTATTTTGTCTTTATCTTTAAATTTTGCCCTAAAATGTGTAACATTAATTAACAGATATCAAGACTTTAGACTCTTTGCGAATGGGAAAAGTGTTCATGGAGGCAGAGAGAGTTTAGAGTCTGTTATCATCATTTCAGGGGGAATTCAGTAAACTATAAAAATATTGCAAAATCATTTTTCTCAGTGTCACGCAGCCCTAGCCAGAACCACTCTAAGAGTTAAGAATAAGGTAGTGAGTTTGGAAACAGAGCCGGAGGAACTTTCTGGATAATATATGATTTCCATTTTCTATAGAAAGCCTGGGTGTGTCCAGCTGTTAAATCTGCCAGAAGCAGCTGAACTGCACATTCATGTTTAAGTCATTTATTTGCTGCGATTAATGACTGGAAACAGAACGCTGCACCAGTATAGAGAGGGAGGAAAACGACTCTCTGAGGACCACGCAGTGAAAAACGACTGCTGTTGCATAACCATCTTTACTGTACATCCCTGAGGCTCACTGTTGCTATAAAGCCAAATATTACCCAGTGTTCTCACTGACGCGTCAGGTGTCGCATGACAGTGTGGCTCCGGGCAGAGAGACAGAAGTGATGTTACTGTTCGAGCCGACGTGAAGTGTGCGCAGTCACTCAACGTCGAATTTATCCGGACAAAATGTTCTTTTTTGCTTTATTCAACATGATATCTCTGCGGCGTTTGCAGGTCACGGTGGTAATAGATTGTTCTGGTTTCTTTGTGGCGGGCACTAAATCACGAGTGCAGATTTTCTAAATGCAAACATTTTTCCACGTCTGAGTACAGAGTGTCCGCGATTCAGCTTCTTTTAATATGCATGAATGTATTTGTTGATCCAGGACACAGGATTATTAAAGTTCAGAGGATGTTTATGTGACTGTATTACATAAGTTTTCATCATGTAGAAGAAATCTCATTAACCTCTCATGTTCTATCGGGTCAGCGGCGACCTGTTCACAGCTTGTGTGACGTCGTCAAAGTATAAACAGTAACTCTGTCAAACTGGAATGCGAAACCCAGCTAGAAAATTTAGATTCTTCACATTTCAGTCGCTAAGTTTGTTTCATAGTTTTCTTCACCAACGAAACATAATTAGTGAAAGAATCACTCAGATTCTTGGGGTCATTACGTCACATCCTGACGCCCGTACTCTGAATATTCACTCTCCTTTCCACCAGAGGAATCCAGAGTTCAAACATATCAAAAGTGTTGTTTCATCAAATTATTCCAAGTGGTGAAATTTCTCCTGTAAAGTCCGTTGTTTGTTTGTCTGTCGTGTCCGTTCTCATCAATAACAGCAGCTTCACAGTCTTAGAGCATTTCCTCCTCAATGTCAATCTGACAAAACTTGGTATGTTTTTCTTGGGGTTCTACCTGCAAAACAAAAGTGACCCTATTTTCTGTTGAGTTTTCATCCCAGGACAGCTTGTGATAGACAACAAGTGCTTCCTGCTTGACTGGTCTTGTGTAATAGCTCTATTAGAGGGTCGCTTATTGGCAAACAGGCCCATTTGTCACTCCAACACTTAACCAAACACCTAACCACTCACACGAAGCCAGTTGTAGCCATTTCGATCATTGATGAGACCTATTTGTTGACGTGCATCTACATTCATATTCATGTTCGCATCAGAGGAGGTACAATCTGTGACTGGGAACTACAATTTCATGACTTTTGTTGAACCTTTTCACAAAGAGAGCAACAAAGAGGACACTGAGCACTGAAGACGCTGGTTTTGTTTGCACATGGACAGTGAGTACAACTCTGCCTGAGACTAAAAACTCTACAACTCCTTTAAGTTTTTACCTAGAAAGCTCAAATTTCACCCAGATGTAGATGAGAAAGAGTAGAAGTGATGTGGTGGATATTTTATGTCTGACATGAAGCATCTTGAAGTTAATGATGTTCAAAAATTGGTTTAAAAAAATGAAGATGTTTCAGCTGCATTTATCCTGATGTGGACTTTCGCCACATATAAAAACATGAACATTTTCTGAAACTATAGATTTTTGTCTTTCAAACCAAGTGTCTCTAATGAATTTTGAACTTGTGGTTCTTCAGTTGTAAGCTTTGAAACATAGTATGGTTCACAGGCCAGATTTAGGAAGGATATAAGGGGTTAAGAGAGTCTTTCCTTCAAAATTAAACTTTCTTTCCTCCAAAAGTCGACCCACATGATGATTCTGATTCTGCCTGTTTTGTTTTGGGTCATTTTGAGCCTCTAAAGCACATTTTTAGACATTTTAAAAACCTGATGGTCAGTCAAGGTACAAACTGTCCTGTATCAAACACCAGGTAGAAAAAAAACCACACACATTCAGTACTTTCTGCGCATGAGGAAAAAGTGATTCACTGCTCC
>RPOG01007344.1:0-18749 GCA_008086565.1 Thalassoma bifasciatum
AGATAAATGTTTTTTCCACAACTTCGCCCTTAAAAAGATCACAGATACTATTAGGGGGTTAGTTAGTTTTTGACAACATCTAGGGTCCCTTAATTAACTTTGTAGGGAATACGGACATGTCATATCTGTTAGAAGAACTTTCAGGAAGATTAGATGGCCCTCTGAGAGTATGTACTTCGAGATTTACTAACTAGACCAGGGGTGTCCAAACTTTTTCCCTAAAGGGCTGTATTGGAAACTGTGAAAAAGACCAAGGACATGTTTACTAACAGTGAAAGTTACAAATGAGCGCTCAATTGGAAAACTATTTCTTTTTAATGGTTTCTGAAACAAAGCAAAACAAAACAAAAAATGGTTAAGTCAAACATGCTTGTGCTGTTATTGAAGACCTCTGAGATAAAACCAAACCTGGGAAACATGTAACAATTCAATGACAGAATCAGGATCTGGACTTTATCACATTTGTTTCTGAGACAATTATAAAAACATTTTAAACCACAAATATCTCTGATCCTGCATTCTGAACCATTTTATGCTTCAACTTTTGTCTTTTTTTGACCATTTTATAACTTTAAATCAGTTTTTTGGTCCTCTCATGTGTGTTTTTTTTGTAATTCTAAACAACTCATTGTTAGAGTGATGCTGTACTGCCATGCTTGTAATCTATGTTATCATTCTGACGTCAAGGACAGACTGCTCATGCAGAAAGTAGGTATCAGCTGTTTACAGAATGTGGTTACATGATGTCCATTCAAATATGTTCTGCCTGTGAACTTCTGGTTTGTACATGACTAATGACTATACGATCAAGCCCATATGATGATTTCTCTGTGAATAAAGAGCTGAACAACGGGGAAGTCTGCGGAGCTGATGGGAGTCAGGGTGCTGGATGCACCTCTGATCAGACTTCCCTTTTGCAAATGCATTAACTAAGAATCTGTGCCTTGGAGCTTCTTTCGACACCCACAGCAGCTGATAGCCAGTTGGGTGCTTAGACCCAACATAACTTGGTGCCGTGACCCGGATCCCAACATACCCATTTCCTGACCTGAGGAGGAGATCAGCCGAAGCCTGCCGACGGCCAGCCTTTAGGACAGAGCTGAAGAAAAGCCCTGGGACGTGAATTCGCCACTAGGCCGGCAGATAGGAGTCGCCTCCGCTGGACAGGACTGGATTGACGGGATCCGATGTGCTGTGGGGTCGTCTGAACCCTCCAACGAAAATTTAAGTGAGTATCAGACTCATAAAGACCAAATTGAGAAGGTAGAACACATTAACATCAATCTAGTGTCAGTAAGACGCAGGGAGAACTGGAAAGACGTTTGAAGACTGAAAAAAAAAAAAAAAAAAAAAGTCATCACATTTTCAAACACATTTTTGCATCATGCCAAATTCAATTAAATGCCAGCTGTAAAAGTTGTTGAGTTTTTGCAGATTGTACAGAGCTTTAGCTTTATAAAGTTGCCTACACACAGTTCAAATCTTTGTGAAATGTTACCAGATATATTCAAAATTATCCCAAGCACTTGTAAATGTAAACAATCAGAACATGATTAATTTAAGTGATAAAACTAACACGTGGTAAGATGAAAGCTTGGGGCCGCTTGAAAATAGAAAGCGGGTCACAATTGGCCCCCGGGCCATAGTTTGGACATCCCTGCACTTGACCATGATGTAGCACTTTGATCACACCCCAACTCAAACCCCTGCTCTCTCTCTCTGTAAATATATATGTATGTATATATATATATATATATATACACATATATATATATATATATATATATATGTGTGTGTGTGTGTGTGTGTGTGTATATACATCAATATTTCTATTATCACTAAAACTTTCTATGTAAATCCAAACTTAATTGTGCAAATGGGTGTTTAGTTATGCATACCATATATTTGTTTGAAGTCTTGAAAATCAATAAAACACAATGTAGGGAAAAAGAAGACACTCTTCCGTGTTCAGACGTGATTTGACCATTTTTGGACTTCAGATCTCAGAAAAAAAAAAAAAAAAAACAAGTGAAAAACTCAAGCACTTGGTGATACACACTGAATGACTTGTGAAATTTGAGGATGGGCTTTAGCCATAGGTCAATTAGCAGTAAAAAAAAAGACACTCTTTTCAAGCACTCCAAATTTCACATCTTTATGTTACTGTGGTAAAATTAGTAAGTTCTTCTGCCTTAAAACAATGTAAAAAAACTGAATTAGTTCACAGTGAATAGAAAGATAGTGACTGTTCATCATAAATATGATGTACGATAAACCCTGATCTGATTTGCTCAACCTCAAATCTTGTGATTGACACGCTGAGAGTATTTTTTGGTCACAGCAGGCAGGAACTGAACATTTTTGGGTTCTTAGCATCAGCTGCACCAAGTTTTCGGTGAGATACAAAAATACAGGAGGTTCACAAATATTTACCCAAAACAGGAGAGGAAATGACTCATGAAGTTACATGATAATACAGTGAGTAGAAAATGCTCTGAATATGCTGGCTCCACTTTCAAGAAGCTGTTACGTCATCCATATTTTCATTCAGCCCATGATCAGGAGCTGCAGATTGACTGAGTTCACCACGGCAAGTCGTGTCCACGGTAGTCCTTAAAGCCACCGTGGTCTTTCTCCGACAGATCAGACAGTACAGAGAGCAGAGCAGAAACACTCTGCTCTACCGACAGATCAGCCTGTAAACACACACACACACACATAGACTGTAAATATCATTTCCTCAGGACTGTGTGAAAAGCCTGTTACTGACAGTAATGACACAAGTTCAGCTACAACACATTACCGTCTGAAAGAGAATGAAACTGCGGATGAGTGTGAAAATCAGTCTGACCTTCAGCTTTTGTTTGATTTATTTGAATAAACGTGTAAGTGTTAGTATCAGGACACCCTGACATCTCTGGCTAATGACTCTGGAGTTTAATTAGCCTGAATCAAACTCAGGCTACCTGAGCACGATTTCTCACCTGGAAACAAAACCTATTGGAGAAGGAGTAACGGGAGAGAGACATGACAGAATGTCCTGATACTTAGGTTGACCAACATCTGTCACCGTACACTTTAAAACTAATGTGGTGATAATGAGGAGGTTTGTATTTGACTCCAGCTGTCGCATTAACAGGAAGGACACAGGAGTCAGCACACAAAAGCAGATCCAGGCTATACTTATTTGTGGTATATTGTACATTTATTTGCCTATAAAAAGGAAATTAAAAAATAACAACAGAGTAAAGTCAGGATAGGAAAGAGTACATACAAGCGGCCCTCCCATGTCAGTCCTGACCCAGCCAGGGTGTAGAGCCATGCACAGGATCCCATCTGACCCCAGATCAGCAGCCAAACACCTGGTCACCATGTTCAGAGCAGCCTGTTAGGAACAACAAACAGGAAGTTAGCTTCTTGTGCTGCTGTTCCAGGTGGAGCTCAAAGCTTTCTGTCTTCACTTTCCCCTGACCTTTGAGGTGCGGTACGCGTAGCTCTTGAAGTCAGCGCCTTGACCCCAGTTATGTTTGATGGAGCCCAGGATGGAGGAGACGTTGATGACAGCTGCTCTGTGAATCNCAGCACACAAAAGCAGATCCAGGCTATACTTATTTGTGGTATATTGTACATTTATTTGCCTATAAAAAGGAAATTAAAAAATAACAACAGAGTAAAGTCAGGATAGGAAAGAGTACATACAAGCGGCCCTCCCATGTCAGTCCTGACCCAGCCAGGGTGTAGAGCCATGCACAGGATCCCATCTGACCCCAGATCAGCAGCCAAACACCTGGTCACCATGTTCAGAGCAGCCTGTTAGGAACAACAAACAGGAAGTTAGCTTCTTGTGCTGCTGTTCCAGGTGGAGCTCAAAGCTTTCTGTCTTCACTTTCCCCTGACCTTTGAGGTGCGGTACGCGTAGCTCTTGAAGTCAGCGCCTTGACCCCAGTTATGTTTGATGGAGCCCAGGATGGAGGAGACGTTGATGACAGCTGCTCTGTGAATCCCCATCCCTGCAGACCCAGCTGCAGCCGTCTGCAGCAGAGGCAGGAAGGCCTGGACATCAACGAGACAAGTCATCAGGACTCCAGCAGGTTCGCCAGTAACTCAGCCAGGAACAGCAAAGGGAGCCGTCACACCACAGCCAATCAGGGTCAGAACTACAGCCATCAGGCTTCAATCCTTTAGAGAGGCATCACATCCCACAGCCTGATCTGTCCTCAGAGAAACCCTGACAGAATGAATCATGTTCTTGTGTTCCTTATCTGGTAGAGATTCCAGAAACTTGGCTTGAAATGGAAACCACCTTCTGTCACAGCTGAGTCTTATCAACCGTCAGAGAAATTAGAGGAAAACCAAGCTCTCACAGCCAACAGAAAACACGGCTGCTGAAAAGCTCCACTGCCTGTGATGTTCAGACTGAGGACTAATAGAAGAGAATAAAAATAATCCTAGATTCCTTTTCAGCACTGTAGCCAGGCTGACAAGCAGTCATAGCTCTACTGAGCCGTGCATTCCCCAAGAGCTTAGCAGTGAGGACTTTATGAACTTCTTTAACCATAAGATCTTAAAAATTAGAGATAAAATTAGTAATAGTTTACCTCCAACTACAGTAGAATCAGCTTCTGGCTGCCAAAACTCAGAATTAGCTCTTAGGCCAGGTTTACGCATGGACTGCTTTCTCCCTGTCGACCTGCCAGAGCTGGTTTCAACAGTCTCTTCAGCTAAATCATCCACCTGTCTTTTAGACCCTGTTCCAACGTGGCTGCTGAAGGAGGTCTTGTCTTTGGTTGGTCCCTCGTTACTGCTGTTAATTAATGCGTCTTTCTGACGGGATATGTTCCACAACTCTTTAAGGTAGCGGTTATAAAGCCTCTTCTCAAAAAGCCTACTCTTGATTCAGGTTCTTTGGTTAATTACAGGCCGATCTCTAACCTCTCTTTTGTTACTAAGATATTTGAAAAAGTGGTCGCTAGTCAACTGTGTGAGTTTCTTCTTAGTAATAGTCTCTTGGGGTTCTTTTTGATCAGGATTTGTCTTTTAACTCGCATATTCAGCAGACCACGAGAACAGCATATTTTCATCTTCGTAACATTAGGAAAATCAGGCACTTCTTGTCTCAGAGCGACGCGGAGAAACTAGTCCATGCTTTGGTCTCCTCTAGGTTAGATTACTGTAACTCTCTTTTATCAGGCTGCTCTAAAAAGTCTATTAGGACCCTTCAGTTAGTTCAGAATGCTGCAGCTCGGGTAGTGGCAGGATCCAGGAGGAGAGAACACATCTCTCCAGTATTAGGGTGAATTCCAATTCCTGTCTTAACCCTCAATCTCAAAATGCGCGCTCCCGCGAAGTGTAAGTGCTGTCCCGATTCTCAGAATGTTATGGTTGAGGGGTAAGACTGAGGCTGTATCTCCCTCAATACTGAAATTTTCCGACACCACCCTTGGGACTAAGGGACATCCAGAATGCATTGCGTATTGTCGGTAAATAAACATGGCGTCCAAAGCGGCAGAGAAGGCGCGCTACAAATATAGTATTTTCTTTGTTAATGGAGATATAAATATTACGAAAACCATTGTATTATCTTAGTTTAGACCAATTTTATGGATTATTTACCTCATTGTTGCATAACATTTATTTTTATTTCACGATCTTTTGTCAATAGTGTCCGGTGTGGACAAGCCATGTTCCTATCGTTTAAGTCAGTTAATGTTACAAAGTGGTCTTTTTTCTCCGTGGTAATGTAATTGTTTTATCAAGATAACAGCCTATATAACATGCTTGTGCCGATGATGGTATAAGATGACCGGGCTAATGTCATCTCCTGTAGCCACAGAGTTATGTAACGATAGTTAAAGCTGGCGTTTACCTTTCAATAAACTATGGTATGCTGTGACAGCTGAATATGTCCGTGGTTGTGTTATTTATACAGATATTTTTTTTATTTTTTTCCGACGGAGGTTTACTGCATAGTCAATGTTGTTTACATTGTCAATGTAAGATTAATACATGTAGCTTTTATTTCCAGTTTGTTTACAAGGAAAACAAGACCATATAGTGCCCACAATGTGTTTATGTTGCTGAAAAGTCATTATACTTTTATGAAAAATATTCAATTTTATTTTTAAAGGGTTTGTGAAGTAATCCTGAGTAGAGAATCCTTCGCCCTGGTTAGGACTTATAGAGTTAGTGTATGGTTATTGGCTTTGTTACCCTAGTAAAGGGGATTTTAGGGAGTTAGCAGATCAGCACAGTGTTTTGAGGCTTTTTCTTTTTGTAGGTTACAGACAGGGGGATTTGTTTTGCTTTTTTTCTACTTATTTTGTTTTTTAGATAAACATGTCTGACACACTGAATGTGGGCAACACTCACTTTGTGAGTTGGAATACTAAGGGGATGCATAGCCCAGTAAAACGCAGTAGAGTTTTTGCTCATTTAAAATCTTTGAGTTCTGACATTATGTTTTTACAGGAAACACACCTCCTAACCACAGATTGGGCAAAACTGAAGAAGGCTTGGATAGGTCAAATATTTTGTTCAAAGAGTGAGTATAGAAAGAGGAGCAACACAAACTTGGTAAAGAGAGGTATTCTGTCCATCCCACAATCAACCGTATCTGACTGGAGGAGAAGAAATGTGATAGTGATCGGGGATTTGTACGACATATGAATGGAATTAGCAAACGTGTATGGACCATATTGGGATGATCCTCTCTGCTTTTCAAATTTCATAGCAACCCTGCTGGATTTGAGTAATCAGCTGGTATCTGGAGGTGATTCTAATTGTGTGCTCCACCCACTTCTAGACAGGTCCAACCCAAGACCCAACAGTAAAATTTCAAAGGCAGGGGCAGTTAGTAATTCATCTGTAGAATCATATGCACTGTTTGACCCATGGAGAAAAATAAACCCAACAAAAAAGCAATACTCACCCCCCCCAGGTAGTGCAGGATTGTGGATCATGTGCCAGGATTGATTTTTGACTGGACATTATTTTTCAAGGCTGGCCTAGACCATCACGTACTTGGCGGTTAGATCCATTGTTGCTGTCCAAAGATTCACTTAAAAAAATTCTTTCACAACAAGTAGATATGTGTTTAAGGTTAAGATAATTTCTTATTAGACTCTAGACTGTACGTTTCTGTGACCCTTTTTGTTTTTAATATTTATTTTTTTATCTTTGCTGAGGCCTTGGGGGGTGGGGGGTATAGTTGCATTGTGGTATAGTTGTTTGTGTGTTGATTGTGTCTGTTTAAATTGTTAAAAAAACGGAAATTAAAGTATAAAAAAATTACATAGAATATGAAAAAAACCAAGATATATATATATTTTTTTTTGAAGCACTGAATTGTCTGAGGAGGTGAGCCACCATTGCTGGGACATCAACTCTAAAAAAAATTTTAAAAAAAACATCAGATATTTGTGATGTAAAAATGGGGTCAAAGCCCAAATAAGGTTGGGAGTCACTGGTCTAAAGCACACCAAACATTTTGAACAAACTCTGAACAGGTCAGTTCTAACTCAGGTAAAGGTTCATGTCTGGCTGCAGTGATTTCAGTCCTCAGGATGGTGCCACCCACCTTTGTGACAAAGAGAGGAGCAACTGTGTTGATTCTGAAGCTGCTCATCATGGCCTCGGGTGAGACGGTGCGTAGGTCTGCCGTGATCCCGATGGCGGCATTATTGATGAGACAGCTGAGTCCGTCATTTCCTACGATTGACTGGACCTCCTGCAGGGCTGAGCTCACACTCTCCTGACTGTCAACATCTGCAAGAACCACAGGAAACTCCCTTTAAATCGGGCAAACATCCCGTATTTGACAGAGTTTAACAGTGTATGTATTAGCAACCTGACATGTAAAGAAGGAGAGGTGAGATCACTGTAAGAGTGACGCACAAAAACAAACACATCACACTGATCAAACTGGGTCATCTTCTTTCTTAAAGCAGCACTGAGACAATAAACATGTCCTCACTGCTTATCACTGCACCAAAGAAATACAATCTGAACACACGGGAGACTTTCACCGACAGTGAGCATGGTGGCTTTAACATGTGATAGACCTTACAGACTAGCAGCAGACTCACCTAATGTCACAATGTGAACTCCTGGGTACGTTTTGGAGAGCTCTTGTAGATCCTGAGTAAGGAGGATGAAAACCAAGTTTATATGATTCATTCTGTAGACTTTTTAACGATTGATAACAATCCCTGCCTGAACAGTGTGTGCTTTTTCAGACCAATACATGTTTCAGGGATTGAAGACCACCGGTCATCATACAGCAGCTAGTATGAACTTCTGAAACAGAATTAAAAGAGCTTTTTGTGGGCACTTGAAGTTAGTCTGCAAAATGAACAAGAAAAACATTCTTTTGAAAAAGAAAAAAGTCTTCTCAGACTTCTTTAACTTCAAAGCATAGCTTGTATAAAAACATGGACACAGGCTCTATCATGTCAACAGCTGGTCTCTGCAGAGGTGTTATAAAAAGTGTCAACACTGGATCAAATTAAGTTAAAGTGGACTTCGAACAGGCAACAATATAGAGTAGAGAGGCCACTGCTTAGTCCCCACATAAGCCCTTATACATTTTCTGTGGGGGTTAATTGATTAGAGCTCACTGTCAGTCATCAACATGAACAGAAAGTCACCAATAATCATGTGACTCTCGAGCTTTACATGCAGGGTGAGCTGGGAAAATCTTTATCATTGATATCTTTGATGTAATTGGTATTGGGACATCAATATCTTGAATTTTCATATCTTGATAAAAATATATGTCTCAGCCCTAGTAGAGTTTGAAGTGGACCTTTCTGGCCCACCTATCTTTGCTGGTCTTGTGTGTACACATCTCAGAGGTATATCTCTAATGGCCAGTTTCATCATGCTGTCTTTTCAGTTAACATATAACCCACGGTGAAAAGAATCTGTCAACACAGCTGTTCATGAGACACATGGTACCTGATTGAATCCGACATCCAGCACCCATTACCCATCACAATACATTAAAGACAACTGTACTGACAATCTGTTGTAAAGTGACCTTGAGTGCTGAGAAAGGCGCTTTTAAATAAAATGTATGATTATTATTATTATTATTAAAATGTGAAAGATACTGATACTCATTTGCTCCTCAGGTCAAAACAGAGTATCAGTTAAAGGTGCCACATTATATTTTTGAAAACAGTTACAGTCATTTGATGCAGAGGTCTGATGTTCCAAAGTCATGAATGTGGCTGTTTTTCCCCCCAAAAAAACACTGGGATCATGAATTTAGGCCTGAAGAAAATCACTCTTTTTCATGGCATTCCTCTGCGAGCTGTTTCAGCGTCTGTATTTGAATATGCAAATGAGGTCGAGCTCTACCTGCCACTTTATGCTGACTCAACTGAGAGAGCAACTCTCATGCCCCGCTCTATCTACCGACACATTGTGTGGAAAAACATGGGCAAAGTCGATCGCATGTGCAAGCAGAGTGAAGAGGTGGATTATGTCTCTCATATGAGCAAAACAGCACGATCAATATAGAGTCTCTCTTTCCCTCTCTCTCTCTGCACATCAGACACTCAGAGGAGCGAGGATGAGAAAAAGTTCATCTTTGTAGAGCTGACAGAGTGAGCACATTATAATGTCAGCAGCAAAATAGAAGGTGAACTAAGACACAGAATTAAAGTAAGGTCGTGGCTCTTTTGTTACTTCACAGGTGTTCCCCTTGTGCCGATTAAAAGACTCGAACATCAGTGTTGAATTTCTGAGACAATGTAAAAGTGATGGTGAACAATCAAAGCAGTTATATCTGTGCAATTAAGTCCAAGATCAAAATAAATGAAGTGTCATTTTTATCAGAAGAACACAGAAGACTGGCTGATTTCTGCTGTGCAGCTGATATCTAGAGCACACAAGGATGTTTATCTGTGTTTGATATTGACTGTGTAGTTCTTCAGGGGAAACTACAGGAGGAGGAGGAGGAACAACTGGCAGACGTGGTTGCGTCACTTCGTTCTGGTGTGTGTGTCTCTGGTGGTGACGTCAAAACTGGTTTGATGTCAAAACGGCTGCTTAAGGAGAGATTTTCAGAAGAAGGGAGCTACTGAAGAGAGGAGAAGATGGATTTTTAAATTACATTAGGGGGTGTTGAAGACACAACTGAGGACCCATATTTTGTTAGTAACCCATATAAAAGTGAATTTTGTGTAATAGGGCACCTTTAAGGTCAAACCATTTGCAAAATAAACTAATAGCAATTTTTTTCCTCAATTTATTTTGCAGCTAATGGTGTGATGATGTTTGTATTCCCCATCTTATGTGTGATTAAAAAACACAAGCAAACATCATTCTTTCATAAAAAGAGAACCATATTGGATAAGTAAAATAACCCTTTAAAAAAAGAAGAGCTATTTTGACTTGCTTTGACAAATTTGATATCAATTTCAATGTTTAATGAGATGATCTTTTTTCATCCTTGTTTTGGATAAGAAAAACACATACGTGAGAGGGCAGAATAGGCTTGTTGAAAAAATAAAAAAGAATAATAAATTCCACAGAAGAAACTCTGTTTGCATGTACAGGTGCATCTCAAAAATTAGAAAATCATGAAAACGTGAATTTTTTCTGGTCACTTGTTTCTGAAAGTGAAACCCAGATATCATGCAGACTTATTACACGCAGAGTGAATTGTTTTGAGCCTTTGCTTTGAATGCATATACTGCATGCATTTCATTTGATTCTACTGATCTCAGTGTGAAATTCTTTTATCAGAGCTCCAGCGATCCAAGCATGAGCCAAGACATCTTAATCATCATTTCTCTAAGACAGCATACAGCAGTAGACCCTGCAGGACTTGGAACCTCAGTTAACTGCTCGGTTGGATGTGAGCTCATGTTGTCAGCTGCATGCCAGGCACACAGCATGGTTACGCAAAACACTGTGACATAACCATTAGCACTAAGAATGGACGAATGCACTAAAGAAACAGAGCGATACTGCGTCTATGCAACAAAACAGCAGCTTTTACACTTTCCTGAGTTGGTGCACAGCGTGTAAAACAGCCACTAAACGCAGCCGTGTGTTATTACCGGAGAGACAGTCGGGTTGCGGGCTGACGCTATGATAGTGTCCGGTCTGCTGCTGCTCTTAGCCAGCTCCTTCACCATGTGCAGCCCGATGCCCCTGCTGGAGCCCGTTATCAGCACGGACTTACACTTCCCCCAGGTCGCACTCATGTCAGGGTTTAACCTCCGGTGACGTGGATGGACTGGTCTGTTCAGTGGTTAGTTGAAGACTGATCAGTGAAAGCCAGGTCAGTAGGGGGTGGGCTAGACTCATGCTGCATTCACGGAAGCTCGTAAACCCAACACCTGAATGTGGGAGCAGAAGGTTCCCTCCAAAAGTTGAGGAAAACGTGAACATAACAGCTACGTAAGGTGTGTATTCACTTTTTTTCCTTTGTACACGTTTCATAAAGAATTTTTCTGTTTCTATCACTCGTCGGTAATGATTCTACCACCATCGGCAACTCAAACACAGGAATGATATGTCATTAAGTAAAAGGAAAATGATGTATGACAATAAAACAAACAAACAAACAAACAAACAAAAATATCAGCCCATATAAGCAATCCCACCCATGGCCCTAACTCGTGTTTCACCGCGTAGTGAAAAGTTAAATCTCGTTTTTACAACGCATCTGTTGGGATACGAAGATCACTTTTTGTTGCTACAGGCAACAGCACTTTTACTTTCAACCGTGCTAGTCCACGTTAACAACATCACTTGGTTCAATCTTTATGTCAGCTAAAGGATATTTATCAAAAACCATAAAGCCAAGTATATTTTTTATGAATATGTAAGCGCTGTGTTGGTAAAACAAACGCACTTTTTTATCGGGTTTAAGTTCAATCAAACGGCTAACATCAGAGCGAACATCAAGAGTTGAAGGAAGTAAGTTTTTCTTGTTCCATTACTAAATACGAAGCTGTATAAATTGGTTCATGGTGTTTTATTTGTTAACACAACTGTGAAAATGCCGAACTTGTTAGCCAATATATCTAGCCTTGTAAATGCTAATGCTAATCAGTTAGCTGGAGAGACGGCGAATTCAACGCACATTCGCGCATGCGCAAAGTCACGAACCTGAGAAATGCGGTGTCTGACACCATAGACTGTATTCTGACCATAGACTGTATAAAACAGATTCTGACACCAGCGATGTGATGGTTGGAATGATGAATGACGATGGTCACTGAGTGAATCATGAACAATTTTGCAGCAAATACAACTTCAACCCATCAAAATTAGATTTTGATAAAAGACAAAAAGCAATCTCTCAAGAATTTGTCTTTCTGAGAAAGAATACAATGGCAGATCAGTTATCCAACCTCAACTGGCTCCTCTTTCAATCCAAGGCAATTTAATTTTGGATAAAAAGAAGCAACTCCTGTATAAGAAAAGTCTATTCTGAAAAGTTATTCCCAGGAGAACAAAGCAAAAAGGACCTTTGTCAGGAAACTAAGATCCTCATACCTAAAACTCCCTATACCCCCTAAAGCCAAAGAAACAAAGTTCAAAATCACAAATAACATTTAT
Organism: Thalassoma bifasciatum; assembly: GCA_008086565.1. Taxonomy (NCBI): domain Eukaryota; kingdom Metazoa; phylum Chordata; class Actinopteri; order Labriformes; family Labridae; genus Thalassoma; species Thalassoma bifasciatum. The sequence continues at coordinate 12,580 of RPOG01007344.1, forward strand.
CCCTCCAAAGAGTTAACTAGTCTGCGCTTCAACATTGATGACAATGTTTTTGTTATTTTGTAAAATTTGCATTGAAATCATGAACCATGCATTTGCCTCGTGCAGTGTGATGTTTTAGGCTGAAGAACTCTTGTTACTTCCACCCTCTATGTCCAGAGATAATATGACATTTGGCTGGATATTGGACAACTCTGCATTAATGTGATCCTGTGTCTAGCACAATTCTTTATATAAAAAGATAGATTTTTGAAGTCATCACAAAATTGTGTTGGCTTTTTGAAGGAATTCAAATTTTGTGTGTGTGTGTGTGTGTGTGTGTGTGTGGGGGGGGGTGTCTACAGTTTTGTTGGTTTGAATCTCAGGGGAGATCTTTTGTGTTCTTTCCTTCTCCACATCAGGTGGACTTGGAGTTTTGAGGCCTATCCTCTAGTAAGTTTACTTTTTTGGTAGAACCAGTGGGTGAATGTTTGTTGGGGTAGGTTTTCTTTGTTCATCTCCTTGCGTTTAATCACTGTCATTCACATGAGACCTTGCAGAAACATAAAAAATGTGATAGAAAAAAAAAAAAAAACCTGAAAAAGAAAGAAAGAGAAAAACCCTCTTGGTTGGATGGACCTACACTGCCATTAGTGGGTCAAATAAGACATATATCAATATATATTTTCAATGACTTATTATTATTATTGTAAGTAGTAATAGTATTTGTACTACAGGGTAAGGGTTAGGGTTGCTACATTTAAGTCCCCAAAAGATTGAACAAAAAGGAAAATGTTTCTTATTCAATTCATAACAAATTTTGAAAATTTGTATCATGCTACCAATTATGTGTGTGTGTGTGTGTGTGTGTGTGTGTGTGTGTGTGTGTGTGTGTGTGTGTGTTTGTGAGTGTCCATACTTGCTGAAGCTTTTGACGTGATGGAGCTTGTTTTGCTGTATTTTCTTCCTCACAGTATAGCAGCTGTTTGTGGCTGTGGTTATTGAACACAGGTAAACACACTGCCTTAACCTGTTGCTGACTCTGCAGTCTTTGTTTCACAGGCAGATCTGGTTCCTCATTTTCTCCAGGTAGCCCTGTCTGCTTCTCTCTACTTTCCTTTATTAGGGAATAGCAAGGATATGACATTTTAACAACTTTTCATTGCAAATGTATTGCAACAGAACAATGTCTTGGAGTCATTGTGATCCACTTATGCATCTAAGGGTTAACGTGAGATGTTGATGGCCTGTTAGCATTTGGTAACCCAACTTGTCTGAGCCCTTTTCAGGTGTTATCAGACTATTTGACTCTGCAGCGGAACATTATAGGGATCATCCAGATCCCCAACAGCTTCTTATCGTCTTATTAGTGATGGATAACATACACAATTTGGTTCCTGGATATACAGAGAAGATCTATTTTGTGTAATTTTACTCCAAAAAAAGTTGCTTTTTTTCATTTAAGTAGTGAAGGACTTTACATTGCACAATAGCAGATGTACAGCTCCAAAATAACAGGAATAGTTACAGGAAGAACCAACCACAGAACAAAGACAGCAGCTGACTTCCTAAAAGCACATACAGCTTATTTTCAAATGTGCTTTCAAACCAATATTTAGCTGCAGACCCCAGTCATCACTACAGATTTTAGAAAACAAAAGGAAAACCCATCAGCTGACTTCAGAGCAGAAACGAGAACATTTAAGGAAGTGTAGAGTAGTCAGGAGTAAAGTGTTTACCCAATATAATAACAGTAAACAATCCCCCTTGTTGAACACTGATGTTAAAAAAAAAGAGGGACTTGAGTTCAGCACTCAAGCAAGAACACTTTAAAAAGTGCACAAATGTTTAGAAAGACAAATGTCAGCTCAGTAAATATGACATTTGTTTGCCGTCATGCCTTTTGTCTCTAAGTGAAAGAGTGACTCACTTCCAAGCTAATCCCTCGGCCCTTCAGCAGAAATGTTTTCTTTTAAACAAGAGATCCAAGTTGTTGAAACACAAGTTTAAAAATTAATAGACAGATGAGAGGAAGCTGACAGTCTGGGGGCTGTAAAGGATGAAAATCAGTGTAGTCAGTCTTAAGCAAGATTTGAGCCCATGTGTGTGGTGTTACATTTGCTAAATAGATTTAATCAGACAGACAGTCCTGCTCTGTTTACCAGACAGTTTAAAAACCTGACTGTATATCTTTAAGATGATTCTATGATGTGTAATATGAAAACGGTCTGTCCACAGCAGCATGATGGACGCTCACTGGACAGAGCTACACTCAGCACAGAGAGAATGGGAACATTACGGAACTGCTACCTTTTCATCCATTGGGACAGATGCTCATGTCCGTGACAGCCCTGTCAGGGCCCCGATGTGGGGAGGGCCCCCTTCCTCTGTCAAACTACCTGGACCAGCTCTGTTTCCTCAGCACCCAGCAATGATAGATCCTTCCAGCTTCAGGTAAAATGTTCATTTGTGCAGCAGACTCTTTGCATCCGAGAGGGACACTTATATGAAAGCATGACTACAGAACAGTTTTTTATGGCCCTTAACAGGTCTGCCATGTTATTCTAAAGATTTCAAAGAACACATATGTTATTTCCACGCCTTTCACGCACAAAAAAACAAAACAAAACAAACCAAAAGAAAATGGGCGTTGTTAGTGTTTTTATTTTCATGTTTCAGCTTCCACTTTCCATGCCAATACTCTCAGTGTCTGACTGAATCAGACTACCTCCAGTCCAGCCAGTATCAGCTCCTCACTGGGTGAGTTATCTGACACCAACAGAGGTCAGATGAAGACTGAAGAATTCAAACCTCACACCTCATACTTGTGCTTCACCTGGTGGTGGTTTTAAGAATGACAGATGGACACGGATGGCTTCCAGCATCTGAACATGCTTCACTCCCTCCTGTGATTATAAGATGCTCCTTTCATTCTGTATGATGCTGTTATTATGTCTAAGACAAGAATCAGAACCAGAATCAGCATCAACTTTAATTGCCAAGTATACTTGAACATACAAGGAATTTATTATGATATACTGTGCTCTCTTGTAAAATGTAGTGATAAGGCATACAAGGTAAAATAATAATAAAAAATGTGCACATAGAATATTATCAACAACTAGGATCAACTAAGATATGTCCTAAAATGCTCTGAGTTCATACAGACGACAGGCAGAAGTAAATCATGATCTGAGGATAGTGCAGTGATTCAGATGCCCTGGTTTTCTTAGACCTGCTCCTGCTCCTGCTCCATCAGACAGCAGCTATGTCAGCTTGGTTTCTGCTCCGAGGTTTTCTTATGATCTATATAGCAACACAAACCCAGTAAGTATTCACAGACACATTAAAAGGTCTGTACAGAAAGCAAATATTGTCTGCATGCTGTGTGTGTGTGTGAGTCTGCTCTGTGTGCTTTTAGGGGGATGTTCCTGTTGCCAGCTTCTTTGTGCCACCGACAGTGGATCATCAGCTGTTTCTGAAGGGACAGACTGAGTTTACCCCCCACTACACTCATCCAGTGAGTTCATACTGCTCCATTCAACACAGAAATGACTAAATACCAACAGTGCTCATTCAACAATTTCTAACCACAGGGTCCCTCTCCAAAACACATATAAACACTCTGGATTGATGTGGCACTGACAGTTTTTGGCAGGCTGCAAACCAAGCAACCCAGCCATAGACATATCACTCAAAACTGCTTGGCTTGGTTTAGCGTTAGTGTTGACTGAAGGCAACTCATAATGACTGCTCTCACTCTGTTAGCTGTGTAAGTAAGTGTTACAGAGATTCAGAAAAGAAGAGTGTACAGGATGTCTGGCTGAAAAGTAAAGAACTCAGGCTCCTTTTTTTTCTTTTAGTTACTAACGAGGCTGCAGCTAACAACTATTCACTGACGTCTTACTGAATAACCATGTTCTCAGGTTATAGCTGCACCTCATTGTTATCTTTTCTAGTGACTGGATTTGTTAAACCCACAGTCAAAACTAACCCAGCCCCTGCACTGTTCCACAGAAGATAAGAAAAAAGTCTAACCTTTTAAATGTTTAAAAACCAGGAACTCTGATGCTCTTTGCAGATGCTGTGTAATATGGGTGGAGGTGGACAGGAAGAACAGGTTAACCTACATGAGACAGGACCTGTGTTTCATACCCTCAAACCTGCACCACTCAACAGAGTGGACGTCTCCACTCAAAGGAGCCTTGGGGATCATTCCACATCCAGTAGGTGACACTTTCATTGATCCTTTTAACAAAGATTGAAGCCCAATACCAGGAAAAGACCAGCATTTCATGTCTCTGAGCCCTTCACACAGACAAACAGGAAATCATCTGCTTGCACACACGTCTCGTATCATTAGAGGTCAGTTCAACATTTATAAGTTATCAGACTTCTTGAGCACTAAATGATTGAGCTGGTTGAGTTCTTCCAGAAACTCATGATGGTTGTAAATGTGTCAGAAAGATGACGCTGGTGTTCTGAACATCAAATGCACCACAGCATCGCTCTGTAAGACCAGCTGCTGGCCGCCTGACCCTAACCTTTCAGAGCAGATGGAGCTGCCTGATTTATCTCTGAAATCCTGCAGATCCATCTTGCTACGATCCAACCACAACCGATTGCACCCGGTTCAGTATTGACCGGATCAATCAGAGAAGAGAGACGGGAGCTGCAGACGTGACGTCAGCGGGGAGCGTCTGAATGTTTGAAAACAATGGCGGAGTGTGAAGTGGTCTTTGTGGACACGGCGATATCTGCAGTTTTATCAGAAATAGACTCAAAATCTTCTCTAAATGAAGAACAGAGAACGTCACTCAAAGCCTTTTTGATGGGAAACAATGTTTTTGCTCTTCACCGGTCGGGAGAAGAGCAAAATCGGACGAGTGAACTATCTCCGTAGCGGATGTATGAACTTTCTATCTGGTGTAAGGTTACAATTCTGCTACGTCACCATGGCTCGTTGTGGATTGGTCTGTGATGAGCACGTTGTCCAATCACCAGCTGCTAAATTTTTTTAAGTCCCGCCTCTGAAAGCACTCTCTAGCGCCCCTTACCCAGATGGACTGGTGAAATATCTCCGTGACGGATATATGAAACTGTCCGTCTGGTTTGTCAGGTTAGCCTGACCCATCACGTGACATAAAACAGCTCTCTGTGAGCTCTTTCTCCGCTGCTTTTTAACCACCCCAGCCTGTTAAGAAGAAAAAACTGTGACATTGCTTCATTATTATTGTTATTCATAATGAGAACAATAAGAACAATGGCTGAGTGTCATGGTGAACGTTGCTGGCAGAGACACCTGCTCTTGGAAAACTTATGGTAATCCGATTGTGGAGGATGAGTTTCTGAACTGGTTTGCAGCCAACATAAAAACTATGAGTCAAATTAAACTCGTCCTTATAGCCTCGAAACATCTTTGATTCTGTGTGGATTGACTCATTACTGTTTGAGCTGTGTCCTGGCACCAAGCAACGTTACGAAGCCTTTAAGGGTGACCAGAAAGACATTAAAAAAATGAACAGATAAAGGTTGCCCAAAGGTGTTAAATGGGTGTGAAGAAAACATCCATCACTATTTCTCACACTACCTGGATGAGCTACAGCCCATGACATTTTTTGTTGAGATGTTTCTAACTTGCTGAGTAATATGTTGCAGCTACAAAGTGAGATCTCTGCTCTAGAGCATGCAGTAAAACTCTGAGCTGATATCAGTATGAGCTTGTGTGACTTCACTGCATCCCCTGAAGGCAAAGTTGAAGCTCTAGAGCACAATTTGAAACCAGGTCATAGCAGAACACAAATTTGGGCTTTGTCCAGCAGCACTGGGTATGGTGTCTGTCAAGGTCTGTGTGTTGGAAACAGAGCTCAACGAATAGTAGTTGATCATTTGCTGCAACACTACAACACTCTGTTTACAGGACATACCCTCTCATGAGAAACAACTCACTTGTTTGTTTTTAAATGGACTCATGCTGGTGATGAGGATGCTGAGGATCATGAAGAGGATAATACATGAAATCTCATTCCTTTTGTGAATACCAGCTAGATAAAAGGAAATCGAGCTAACTGCAGGTGCTCTCACATGATAAAGAACGTCAAGGACTGGTTAAAGTTCAAGTGATGAGATTTCATCTGATTGTAAAACAGGCTGACATGACCTCTGATGTCTCATGGCCTGCACAGATATTTAGA
>RPOG01007345.1:7184-18745 GCA_008086565.1 Thalassoma bifasciatum
CCATGGTGGCGGCGGCGTTTGTGTGTGTTGTTGATGTGTGACTTTGTCTTTGCATGGTAGAGTTTGAACTGTCACTTGTAGATGTAGTGATGAACTGTGTTAACTGACAATGGTTTTCTGAAGTGTTCCTGAGCCCACGTGCTAATATCCTTTACACAATGATGTGGGTTTTTAATGCAGCGCCGCCTGAGGGGTCAAAGGTCACGGCCATTCAATGTTGGTTTTGGGCCTTGCTGCTTACCTGCAGAGATTTCTCCAGATTCTCTGAATCTTTTGATGATATTATGGTCTGTAGATGATGAAATCCATCAATTCCTGCAGTTGGACAAAGTTGAGAAACATTGTTCTTAAACTGTTGACTATTTACTCACGCAGTTGTTGACAAAGTGGTGAAATTAGAGCCCTAATAAAATGATCCATATCTTGTCTTTGAATATAGGTTAAAGAGGATTTAGAAATCATTGAATAAAACTTGGTGTTAGTGCCGTTTTCTGACATTTCATTCTTCAAATCCTCAGCAGAGTAATTTAAAGACGAGGAGTGAAAAAGCTGATGGATGCAGAGCTTGAAAGCCAGATCTGAAGATGTGAAACCGTGTTGCCTGACTCCACATTTATGTTGCATCACAATGACATCTCTCTCACACTCAGAGTTTGGATGTGAATGTAGGAAAAACCTCTGGGACCAGCAGCTCTCTCCCTCTTTTTCTCTCTTTCTCTCTCTCCATCTTTCTGCTCTGAACCAATCCCTGTTTCTCTTCCCTCCAGTGGTGAGACTTGCATCACCCGCTGGTTCCTCCTGAGCTCATCAGCTCTGGCGTCTCTGCCGGCCTTGAAATGTTCGACATCCAAACGCGCAGGTTTTTATTAAAGCGGGGAGGCGGTGTGTGTGTTTCTGACTCCCTACTTGTGTTTTAATGCACCGACAGACGCAGAGAGCAGCCTCCTACAGCTCATCACACATTCAGGAGAAGCTGCGACTGTGTGTGAGTGTGTGTGTGTGTGTGTGTGAGACAGAGAGATAAAGGGTCAGCACTAACCAGGCCTTGAGTGTATCTTACACACACACACCCATTGAAGTACACACCCCCTCTTTCGCCTCACCCCTTATCCAATCACACTTAAGCCTGGTGTTGTCTTCCATTAGCATTGACTGGGTTTGCTGACACCAGCAGAAAAATGGATGCTGCTCTCTCTCACACACACACACTTCCTCACACACACACACACACACAAAAACAATGCCCTCACTTCTACCCTTGAGAGATTCATTAGCAGATCACAGTGGTCGACTACGGCGCACGTCGGACAGCAAAGTAAGAGAGACAGCGCTGGAATCAGGAAGTAGTTTGTGGTGGAGAGAGAGTGCGGCGGCGGTGTTCAGCTCCTCTTTTTATTGATTATTTGCAGCATTCGATTTGGATTTTATGCAGCAACGGAGTCACTTAAATCCTTTAGTTAAGGAGCTTTTAAGTAACCGTGTGCTAAAAACTGAAGTGAGTCTAAAGTGTTAGTTACGATCTAAGCCCTAAAGCGTCTCTGATTCCTTCGATTTGCAGCCAGTTTTACTGACTTCACACACTTTTATCTTCAAGTGTTGGATCAAAAACTACTCAGAACATAATTCCAATTCCTCTTCAGTATTTTGTGAATTGAACAGCAAAGAATGAACTCACAAAAGTCTGATAACTCTTCTCCTCAAGCCATTTCTGGTGTTGGTATCTTTGCAGAAACATTGTTTGGAACCGTCTTCGGAGTTTATACGATTCTGTGCTCAATGGTTTCATTGGAAAATGTCCAATAATCTTTAGAGTGATTACATCCGTGTTTCCTTATAAATTTACTCTCTGTAGCATGGAACTGCCCTGAGGTCCCTCCAACGTTTTTAGATATTTCTTATTTGAAATATAAAACCAAAAGACCCTTCTCACCACAAATATGGAGAATCAGTGGATAACGTCATTCAAGATATGAGGAATTTGACTTTGGTTTTAACTGTGCGCTCTCTGAACAAAGCAAGTATGAATAAACAGATATGAAGTCATTAAAATCAGAAATATAAGCAAACTTTTGTGCAAAAGGAAGAAAATGTGTACACATTGAAACTGAAGTGTGTAATAAAATGTGCAATGGAAAGAAACATGGTTAAACTGTAAAATCTTTGTAAAGAAATAAACGTGCATGTGCATGAATAAGTAAAGCGGTATCTGTGCTGTTTAAAGACAGATTTAGCCTTAATTATTTTACTGAAACTATGTTTTGTGGTTCACAAACAATTTTTCTACTGATTCATCAAAAAGGACCCAAAAGCTCCCAAAATATTCAGTGAGAAATAGGAGAAACAAGAGGGAGGAAGAGGGAAAAAAGCAAATACTAGACTCAGCTCCTGTAAGGAAGTCTGACATTAGTTCTGGTTGCTCCTGGAATATTATTCTTATATTATTATTATTCTCAGTCGTGGATCTGCAGCAAAAACTTCTCATTTCTGTGACTGACTTCCTGTTTCTGACGTGTTTTTCCTCCTCGCTGCTCAAGGAAAAACGGCTTAAACCTGCACACAATGCTCTAGAGCTGGCGCACACTGGAAACTTATAATGCACTTACACACTATGATGTACTTGGACACACACGCACACACACATATATACACCCACATGCACACACAGCGTAGAGAAAACACTCTCACAGGTCGTGTGTGTATGTGTGTGTGTGTGTGTGCAGCTTCATTGTTAGCATCCACGCATTTCTGTGCACGGATGCGATTTGTTGCTTCCAGTGTGAGAGTGTGTGTACGTGTGCGTGTCATTCCTGTCTGTGTGTGTGTGTGGTTGTGTGTTGCCATGGCGACGGTGCAGAGTTATGGCCGTGTCTGCTTGTGGCGATGTTAATTCAACTAATATGGCTGAGTGCAGACACACAGGCAGCCTGCTGATGAGGGCGAGAGAGAATGCATCTGAATGAGGGAAGAAAGAGAGAGAGAGAGGAGTCGCAGAAATATGAGCCAGGGGTTTCTAAGAGTTTCACTTTTCATCACTGAAACATCAGAATATTCAAAGATGGTGGCTTTATTACAGCTCTTGACTGTATTTCATGTCTTTGTAGACAATTTGGATTCCCTCCAATCTAGAAATGACGGTAAAAAAACTTAATTTCATTTGGTTTTACAACAATAGCAACATCTTTCTTCTCTGTTGCCGACAGAGTGCAGTCTTTCCTGTGTTAGAGAGAGGTCATCAGAGTGTCAATAACCCTGTTTCTCACCCTCTACGCTCCAAGCAACAAGCTCAAACTAAGCTGGGATAAACTTCTACGCAGACGACTCAGCTTTTATCAAAACTCCTCTGCAGCTGCACCTCGGGCTCTTCCTATAACAGCCTCAGCATAATGTAGCATGTACATAAAGAGGAGCTGATATATAATTTATAAAAGCTTTAAAGAAGAATTAGGATAAGAGCAGAAAAGGCATTTGTAAATGTTAAAATTACCATTATCTCCTCTGCTCAAAGACAGAGTGCCGTGCATGTAGGAGCGAGTGGCAGATAAGCGAGCTCTCGACCTGCAGTGGTTTTGATGTATAATAGCTGTGATGTGTTATGAAGCTCTCTTAGCATTCATTAAGCCTTCATGCCTCCACAGTTTTTGCAATTATTGTTGACCTTTAGGAGGAGGGATTGATTCTCAGCACAAACCGTGCAGCTCTGNGGTGGGCGTTTTGTGCTCTTATATGATTAGACCCATTTGCTTAATGATGCTTAATGATTCTTGAGACAGAGAACAGCAGGAAATTATGCACATTTCTTGCCTCTATAAGCAGCTGCAGTTAATCCTGCTCTGACTCCACTCTGCTCCGTGGTCTCGTCTTGCTAAGTAGAAACCAAAGGTCTTATGAAGACCTCGAACTGATTTACACAATCCTATAGTTCCAAAATACAACAGAGGAAAAACTGCAGTATCGAGGTCACATCCTGAACCTGAACCTCCCAGTGTGAGGGCGTCGAAAGAGCTGAAAGTTTCACAGGCTGAAGTTTCTTTATAAAGTGAAGTGGAGAAGAACAAGATGGGTGTTTAATTACTGCACGAGGAATTAAAGAGACGGAAGAAATAAAAGAGCACAAAGAGAGAAAAATCAGGCAGGAGAAGGGTTTAATTTTCACTTAGCAGTTAACAGACACACATGGCTGCTTGGAGGAAAACAAAATAAAAGCCAATTGTTTCGAAAAAGTCGAGCAGTTAATTAGTTACAGTAAAACAGTGATGTGAGTGTGAGGCCTTAATGTCGGCAGGTGTGAAGTCGTCAGGTAGAAACAGACTCTTAAAGAAGAGACTTAACAACCTGAACCAGGATCAAACTGACGGAGGAAAGAGAGAGAGAAAGATCCCAGTGGAGACATCTCCTCCTCCTCCTCTTCCTCCCGAATCACTCTTAATTCCAGTACGACCTGGTCCATCGCCATGGCAACAGGCTAAACAGCGAGGCGGCGTGGGTTAAGCATCACTCAGCCGATATTTATCACCCACTTAGGCTTTATGGCCTTATGATGGGAAATCATGGAGGGCTCGACCTGTGCGAGTATTAGTGTGCATGTACCAGTGTGTGTGTCCGTGTGTGTGTGTGTGTGTGTGTGTGTGTGTGTGTGATGCTAATGTTTATGACTAAAGAGTAGAAAGGCTGCAACCTCTTCTGTATTCAATTCCTGCCTCTCTCTCTCCTCATCCGCCGGCTCTGTTAGGTCACCTTTTATTTCAATCTCATTTTTATGGCTGACCATTACAGCCGGTAAAAAAATAAAGGTGAGAGGAAGAGTGAGAGTAAGACATGATGGTGGAGAGAAACACGACTCCTGTTATTAAATATGTCTGATCTGAGAGTCATGACTGTAGAGTAATGATCAAAATTATGAAGAAAAAAAGGCAAAAAATCAAAAATCAGGTCAAGATTATTAGATCAAAAACTTCAGAGGATATGTGTCCCAGATGAAGATATGACACTTTGGGTATTTATAGAGAATTATTCTTATAATCCAGATAAAATCGGGTTTAGAGTGACACAGGAAACACAGAGGATGAGGGACTAGTTTAGGATTTACTTTTAATACAAACAGGAAATGGAAATGTGTTTCAGATGTGGACAAGGAAGGGTTCAAAAACTGAAAGACCTCTTCAGGGAGGACAGATTTTTGATTTTCCTGCGGCATTTTTGATATTCCACAGTCCTTAGTACAGTTGTATAGGTTTTATCAGTGTGTTCATTTTAGTCGACTTTGCTCTCTCTGTGAAAACGTTCAAACCAAAAACCTGAAATTGTGTTTTCCAGTCACAGATTGTTCCTCCTCTGTTGCAAACATAAATATGAATGAAGATGCACAGCAATAAATAGGCCTCACCAATGATCTAAATGGCTACAGCTGCTTCCTGTGAAGGGTGAGGTGATTGGTAACTGTAAAAATAAGTGACAGGCCTGTTATAGAGCTATTGCACAAAATCACTGTGGGCTATTGGCCAGTCAAGCAGGGAGCACTTGTTGTCTATCACAAGCTGTCCTGGTATGAAAGCTCAACAGGGAGCGATAGGGTCACTTCATTCACTCAAAATTTCGACTTTTATCCCCAAAATTAGACTCTATTCACTCAAAATTTCGATTTCATGAACTCAGATTTCTGACTTTTTATGTCAAAATTTCAACTTTGTTTCCTCAAAATTTAGACTTTTTATCTCACCTGTAACTCAAGTTTTGACTTAATATGGGGAAAAAAGCTTATCAAATGAAGTTTTTCTTTTCCTTTCTTGTCTTTTCTTTTCTTTTTAACAAGCCATCTTGCAGCTAGAGCCCCGAGGAAATAAAACTCACAGTTAAGATGTTTCTGCAGCCATTTCTGCATCATATTGGAAGAACTTTTGTCCATAGACTTCAACTTATTTATTTTCAAATCTGTGTTTGATTTCTGTTAAACTCAGATATTACTCTCCATTATTTATTTATTTTTTTTTACCTTAGCCTCTCAATGATGATACTTTAAGCTCCTCAGGTATATGCAATATGTTTAATATGTTGATGTTTGTGTCTGAAACAAACAGACTTCCATCCATCAAACTGGAGCATTATCAACATAATTTTTCCTTCCCTTTCTTTCTCTCTCTCTCTCTCTCTCTCTCTCTCTCTCTCTCTGCTGCACAGTTTTATCTCTGTGAACTGGTTCGAGTGGTTTCTGCTCTGATGCAGCCGCACTTCACCCACTCCTGGCAGTGTGTGTTCAATTAGAGTGCACAGAGAGTGTGTGTGTGCAGGTGCATCATCCCGTGTGTGTGTGTGTGTGTGTGTGTGTGTGTTTGTGACCTGCTGAGGCAGGTTTTGATAGATCGTTCTGGACATCCATCTAATGACTCGCTCAGGTTTACCACTGCGAGCCAGGACTGTCGCTTCAGCTAAGCGAGGCCTGTGATTGGTCGGGTTCTGGTCGTCGTGTGCGTGACGAGCCCGCAGCTCAAACTCTCACACACACTCTCACACACACTCTCACACACACTCTCACACACTCCTGAAACCTTCAAAGAGCGATCATTTATCCTGACACAGGTTTGAGGTCCTGCAGCTCTGAATCTGTGTCAGCACAAACCTGAGCTGCAGCCTGTGAGCACGCAACCACAGCAACCAGAGCAACCAGAGCAACCACAGCAACCAGAGCAACCAGAGCAACCAGAGCAACCAGAGCAACAAGAGCAACCAGAGCAACCAGAGCAACCAGAACAACCAGAGCAACCAGAGCAACAAGAGCAACCAGAGCAACCAGAGCAACCAGAACAACCAGAGCAACCACAGCAACCAGAGCAACCAGAGCAACCAGAGCAACAAAGTAACGACAGCGACATTAAGTCAAATTTTCTTCATTTTATCTTAAGATTTTGACTTTTCCCCCACAATCATGACTCAACAACTCCTGTATTATGACTTTATTATTTCGAAATTTCAACTTTTGATCTCAGTTTTGAATTTTTATCTTGATTTTTTTTTTTCTGATAACTTTTACAACATAATGCCAAAAAAATTATCTCAGATTAATAACTTTCAAACTAATTATTTGACTTTTTATCTCAAAATGTCTTTCCTTATCTCTAATTTCGACTTTGTCATCATATGACTTTTTATCTCAAAGTTTTAACTTCTTATCTCAAAATTTTGACTATTTATCAAAAAATTTTGAGTTTTTAATCTTAAATTTTTAACTTGTTATCCCACACTTGACTTTTTTAATCAAAAAAATTACCCCCAAATTTCAATGTGTTATCGCAGTTTTTTTATCTCCAAATTTTGTCTCTTAATTCATAACTTTGACAACATAAAAGCACAGAAATTATCTCAAAACATCAACTTCTAATCTCTTAAATTTTAAACCAACATTTCTACTTTTTTATCTTGAAAATTCAACCTCATTTATCATTACTTGGATTTCATATCTCATAATTTTGACTTTATCGCCTTAACATTTTGACTTTTACTCTCAGAGTTTTGACTTTGAGGTTGGTGCATAATCAGAATAATGTCAGTAGTTAAGTGCAGCTTTGCTTCATAGTGAATATGAATTTTCTGTAGAACAAGCTGAGAAGAACCCAAAACCTTTTAGAGAATTTTCAAGAATCCTCATAGACATAGTTTTACGGTAAAAAAAGAGGAACATGTTGGGGTAAAAGAGGACGTTTGGTGAGTCCTGATGTGAAGCTGTGGATCAGTCTGTGATTGATGAACTGGATCAGATTCCTGCAGCAGAAAGGTTTGTACAGTAAAGATGAGATGAGACAGGATGTTCTCATGTCTTCGCCACGTTCCCTAACACTCTGTGCGGTGTGATATAATTACCCAAATGAGAGCGTCTTAAAGATTCTCATCCTCCCACTCCTGTGTCTGACTCCTGCAGCAGGGTGTCATTGCTGCACCAGGCTGATGAAGCCCTCTCTGCCCCCCCCCTCTCTGTGTTTTATGAGTCTGCAGGTCTATAAAGCAGACGACGGGGGAGACAGAAAAAAAAAAACGTGCTGACACGAGATGTTCTCTGCAGATTTGCACCCCAAAAATATACACCAGGAGCTAAAAATGGAGCGGGACTGAGCCAGGAGACTCGGGGGGGTGATCTTTAAACAAACCGAGTCAGGTCTGGTTTATTTGGACTCCGCTGTGCTCCCTCACTGTTTGTCCTTCTGCTTAACAGTGAGGCATAAAGTAAAGTTGGCAGAGAGTTTGTGAACCGGATTTAAGGTTGGAAAGATGAGATTTGGAGAGGAAGCGGGGTGATGGAGAGAGAGAGAGAGAGAGCACTTCAATTTTTTTGGCGATCGTATAAAACTTTAAGTGCATTGCACTAAAAGTGATGTGTTGAAGTGTAACAGTGGAGTTTGGGGGCAAGTTTTTTAGAGGTATGTCAGGAAAATTAAAGAGGGCAGAATTGATGTAGACTTTGGTCGTATACAGAGATGACGGATGGAGAGAGGTTCAACTGTGGAGGCAGTTTCTGCTGCAGAAACCCTGATTCTGTTGAAGTTGGGACTTCTTTGATAAAAACAGAAAACAACAATTTACAAATCCTGTTTAACCTGTATTCAATTGAACAATCTACAAAGAAAAACATCAATTGTGCAAACTAATACATTTTTCATCGTGTTTTTGCAAATATTCACTTATTTTGATTTGATGACTGCGACTCCACAGGTGATCAGGTAGATTGGAAACAGGTGAGAGTCATGATTGGGTATAAAAGGAGCATCCCCAAAAGGCTCAGTCCTCCACCACTGTGTAAACAACTGCGTGAGCAAATAGTCCAACAGTTTAAGAACAATGTTTCTCAACTTTGTCCAACTGCAGGAATTGATGGATTTCATCATCTACAGACCATAATATCATCAAAAGATTCAGAGAATCTGGAGAAATCTCTGCACGTAAGCAGCAAGGCCCAAAACCAACATTGAATGGCCGTGACCTTTGACCCCTCAGGCGGCGCTGCATTAAAAACCCACATCATTGTGTAAAGGATATTAGCACGTGGGCTCAGGAACACTTCAGAAAACCATTGTCAGTTAACACAGTTCATCACTACATCTACAAGTGACAGTTCAAACTCTACCATGCAAAGACAAAGTCACACATCAACAACACACACAAACGCCGCCGCCACCATGGCATCATGGGTAACTGTCCCAGTATCTGTGAAGGCAGCATTAATGCTGAAAGGTACAAACAGGTTTTGGAGCAACATTTTCTGCCATCCAAGACACTTTGTCTTTTTCAGGGACGTCCCTGATTATTTCAGCAAGACAATGAAACCAAGACACATTCTGCTCCTGTTACAACAGCGTGGCTCCGTAGTAGAAGGGTGCAGCTACTAGATTGTGATGTAACACAGTGGGGAACATGAACCTGTACAAACATGTACTGAGTGTTGTTTATCTAACTTCATAGGAGGTGGAGTAGAAAAATAAGAATCTCTGGAGGAAAATGAAACATGAAAAACATACATGCAAACATGCACACGCAAACACAAACAAATCAAACAGAGACTCTGTGATGTTTCGTATGAAGAAGCCGACCCCCTCGCCCTCCTGCAGTTTCTCTTTAGCTTCTAACATGATGTACTTTGTCATATCAGGTTTATCAGCCCTATACGAGCCATGCGAGGGCTTTTATCTTGTTTGAAATGAAAAGCTCTAAAAATAATACCATCCACATTACGAATAGATATCCATTTATCCAGGAGATGAAGAGAAAGCCGTGTTTTTTTCCCGTTGCTCTCAGGAAGACAAATGAAAGAAGCCTGAATAAAAACCATCAGATACATGTAGACAAAGGTTAGCTCAGAGTTTCTTCTTTGTTTTCCGGCTCAGTGATGGACTCGGAGCTAGAGGTCATTTAAACACTTCCAACATGTGATTTTCTCTCAGGACCACGTCCCTTAAGCAGAGACAGCACGGCTCATGATTACCTCGTATTATTCCCCAGCTTCAAAGGCTTTCATTAAGAGCTCTGCAGATCCAAACCAGGAGTACACACACCTTCAAAGCCTTTAATCAGAGTTTTGCTTCTCGCACGGATGCCTGTTTCTGCGATTAGAAAAGAAATGAGAACCCGTGAAATGTGACCTCAACGAGAAACCTGGAATTGGTGATATTTGCTGCGCGGAGAGACAACCAATCAGAGAGGACGCACGCTGTGAATGTCAGTTTAAGTTCAGATAATGTGCAAATAAAGAGGCGAGCGGCGGCCTTGGAGTGGAGCTGCTTGAAGCCTGTGAGGCGTTGATGACGGCGGCTTCAAGGGCAGAAATTACATGTTTGATTATGTATGCATCGATATAATGCTGCTGTGTGTGTGTGTGTGTGTGTGTGTGTGTGTGTGTGTGTGTGTGTGTGTGTGTGTGTGTGGTTACGTAAGGCTCCACACCATGATATGTGATATGATGATGCTTTGTTCCCACGCATGGAAATGAGCTCAAACAGACAAGAGGCTGAAGAGAGGAGAGTGGGCGTACAAGTGTGTGTGTGTGTGCATTACTAAGTTACTATAAATCCAGCCCTTCCCTCGAAAACATGTAACAGGTAATGAATTATTAATATGAGTTTTATTGCTTCTGTTTTTCCCATTTTTCACACACAGTGGAGAAATTGACTGAAAATGTTTTCGTTTCATGATCAAATTTAAGCAAATGTGTTGATTTACGGCAACTCAAAGTTCCTATGACAACACCACGCCAGTAAGAAGACAGATCTGAGTTTCTTTCTCCTGAAAACAATTTCTGTGATTTGGTAGAAATAGTGGAAACAAGGGCTGGACTTTCTGACAGAAAAGGGACAGAAAAGCAGAAGAAAGATAAACAGGAGAGCGATAGAGCACAGGCTAAAGGCTAAATGCAAAGACAGGAGCTAAAGGCTAAAACAGGAGCTAAAGGTTAAAACAGGAGTTAAAGGTTAAAACTCAACTCAACTCAACTTTATTTATAGAGCACTTTAAAAACAACCATAGCTGAAAACAAAGTGCTGTACACATATGAAGAAGCACTGAAACAAAGATAAAAAAAAATCATATATAACACTTAAGTTATTGCTCCATTGTTTCATTGTTCCTAAAAACAAATTTAAGAACAATAAAAACAATAAGTGAAATAATAACTTAAAACAAACCATAAAACACTAAAACAGAGTCGAGTCTCATGGTGGGTTTTAAGACGAGTTTTAAAAACAGACAGTGAGGTGGATAGTCTTATTTGGAGGGGGAGCTCGTTCCACAATTTAGGGGCAACGACAGAAAAAACAAGAGCTAAAGGTTAAAACAGGAACTACAGGTTAAAACAGGAGCTAAAGGCTAAATCAGGAGCTAAAGGTTGAAACAGGAGCTAAAGGCTAAAACAGGAGCTAAAGGCTAAAACAGGAGCTAAAGGCTAAAACAGTCTCTAATGTGTTTGTGCTAATGTTGATTCCTGTCCACATGCAGCAGTTATTCTGCAGTGATCTGTTCAAACCTGAGAGTCTATCAATAAAATGAAGAGCCAGGTTACGTTTGCTCTGCTTGGTGAGGTTGGAGTT
>RPOG01007346.1:0-18744 GCA_008086565.1 Thalassoma bifasciatum
TTTTTAGAGTTTAATTACTGTGGATACTTGTCAGGACGGTTGCACCACCTGACATTTTGGGGGTTTGAGGAACCAAAACACAAAAAAACATGTTATATTTTAATAGTTTAAAGATGTGTTCAAATAACACAGGTTTCAAAGAATAAAGAAATACATGTGATGAAATACTCAATTCATGATGGAAGGAAATATTGCACTCAGACACAAAAAAAGGGACGTCACGTCATTGACCCTTATAGATAAATTCCTCAGACCAAGCAAAGAGTTCACGTGTTGGTTTTCACCAAAAGCATAAAAAACATCTTGATTCTGAGCAGAAAGAGGTGAAATGACCGATACCTGACAATATAACGTTGCTGTGTGATGCTGAGAGTTACGTTAGGATTTAAACCAACATGATGAGATATGATACTAAGTGATAAAAAGTGTTAACTAAGCAAATAGTTAAGCCCAGCTGATGCTATCTAAAAAATTTGACTTTGTTATCTCAAAATATTGACTTTAAAATCACAGGATTTGTGACTTTCTATCCACATATTTTTGACTTTTTGTCTCTAAATCTTGACTTTATTATCTCAAATTTGGGTTTTCTACATATCTTTGAATGTTTAGCTCACAATTTTGACTTTTAATCTTAAAGTATTGCTCTTTCATTCAGAATTTTAATTTTTAAATCTCAAAATTTGACTTTATGTCTCGTTACTTTGACTTTTGATCTCAAAATTTTGACTTTTCTTGCAGCATTTTGACTTTTTATCTATCATTTTTTTCCTGAAAATTTCGCTCTGTTTCCCAAAATCCTGCTTTTTGTATCTTAATTTGACTTTATGTCACAAAACTTTGATTTTTTTATCTCAAAATTATGACTTTTTTAACAGACTTTTGTCTTTTTATTTAGAATTTATCTGGAATTTTGGCATTGTTTCCCACAATTTTGAATTTTGTCTCTAAATCTTAACTTTACGATCTCAAATGTTGACTTGTTTATCTAAAATGCTTTCTGACAATTGTGATATATTTCCCAAAACCCTGCTTTTTTTTTCTCAAATCTGACAATTTAATCACAAAACTTTGACTTTTTATCCCAAAATTATGACTTTTCCCACAAAATTTTGACTTTTTTTTCTGAAATTTGTCCGAAAAATTGATTTGTTTCCCAAAATTTTGATTTTCATCCCTAAATTGTGACTTTATTATTGCAAATTTTTTTTTTGTTTCTTCTCATAACTTTGACTTTCTAGCGCTAAATCTGACTGTTTAGCTCATTAATGTGACTTTTAATGTCCAAATTTTGACTATTCTCACAGAATTTCATCCTTTTATCTGAAATATTTTGACTGTTTATCTCAGAATTTTGACGTATATATAAATATAGGCCAGAAAAATTATCAACACTGGTCAGGAATATATGGAAAACAATTGTACTACCAAATAACTATGGAGAAAGACACATTCTGTAGTTGTGGAAGTCTTCCATGAAGAAATGTGACCAAATCAAATCAGAAGAAAACAACAGAAGAACTCAGGAGTATGTTTAATAGTGAAAGTAAGAACATTTCCACACACACAATACAAAGAGAACTCAAGGGATTGGGATTGAACAGCTCTGTAGCTTTAAGAAAACCACTAATCAGTAAGACTAACCATAAAAAAGGCTTGGAAGGAATGGAAGAAGGTCATGTGGTCTGATGAGTCCAGGTTTACCCTGTTCCAGAGTGATGGGCGCATCAGGGTAAGAAGAGATGCCTTACCCATCATGCCGAGTGCCTACTGTACAAGCCTGCTGCAGTTGCTCAGGTCGAGGAATCACAATAACCAATTTACTTGTCTGGAACTATTCACTTTTCTTTTTTTTTTTTATTCTCTAAAAGCAATTCTGGCGTCTTTGTGTCTTTGTCACTAATAGCTGTGGAAGGAAAATCATCTCCTCCACAGCCTCCTCCACCTGCCGCTCTGCTTCCTGAATGGGCGGAGCTTCAGTGCCAGCTCACCTGTTGAAGACTCTTTGATATTTAGGATATCCGTCCGCACGTGGTCACCTCTTCACCGCAAACCAGGTAATCTCTATCAAAGACTAAAACCTTCCTTTAACCCCCACCATCCCTGAACTCCTTCAACTCACATCTCCGTCAGCGCTGTGGGATAAAAAACATCCGTATAAAACACGAAAAACCTGTCAGCACAGGAGGAAATAATCATCACCTTTATGAGAACCCTGCATTAAATGACGCACACCTGGAGAATAAAACACACCTGTAATCTTCCTGCATCCGATGAGCATGTTCTGCAGTGTAATAGAGCAGAACTGAAATCAGCAATTAGAGACAAAAAACCAAGAGTGGATGCTCCTGAACGGAGGTCAGACCTGTTATTACCCATGATGCTTTTATTCTATTAATATAAAGTCTAACACAGGTCGACTCATAGAGGATTAAACCTCCTTAAAAACTACTTCAGGAGTTTTTCTCTATGACCCTGAGGGGATTCTCAATCCTTCCAGCCCTCCTGGAAACCGTTCAAGGATCCTGGAGTCCAGCGGGCGGATCTGTCAGTGTTTCAGCAATGAAAACAACTTTAACAGATGAAAACCGTCTGGAAAAGTCCGAGTGTCTATTTTAAGAGGCAGCTGAGCAGCAGACTGCAGCTTTGATAGTTTTCATCAAAATAAATCCCAAGGAAATCAAACAAAGAGTTTAAATCTGAGGAGTCCACGCTGACCTCTGAGGACGCACCGAGCTGATCCCTGATCAAAGTCTGGCTCTGCCTTTGTTTTCTGATTCATCTTCAGCAGATTTCAGCGTCTTCAGTTCATGTTTGCGGTCAGAGATCTGTCCGTCTTTTACTCAAGGAGCCAAAAAAACCCACTTAACTGTAAGTGTTTCCCAGACCTCCTTTAACCCTGAGCGAACTCTCTGACAGGAGACAGCTTCAGGAGTCTCACTCTGATCGAGTTTTGAAAGCAAAACTTGAGTAAAAGTACAAGAGTCTCACCAGAAAATGACTTTGGTCGAAGTTAAAGTCACCTCTTAGAATATAACTTGAGTTAAAGTCTTAAAGAACCTGATTTCTAACATATTTAACCCTGTGGTGCATAGTGGTCACTACAGTGGACACCTATTTAAAAGTTATTTACTCCTAAATTCAATGGTTCATGTGGTGGAAATTCATATTAAGCTGTGTCAGGATATTTTTATTCTTCTTAGGGCCTGAAAAAATGTTTTCAATTTTTTTCTCCCATTTTTTAAAAAGTTTTAGACAAACATTTGAGGGTGAAAAAGCTTATAAACTATTAATTATTCAGTGTTAAAATGCATTAAAGAGAGTTAAAATGTTTCACAAAGCCTTAAAAAAAGGTTAATTATGAAATTACCAAAAAAACAAAAAAAAGAGAGAAAAGAAGTCAAACAAAAAAAGTCATATTTACATTAAGTTCACACTGTTTTATGTTGAATGCTCAGTTACAAATATTTGAAAAAACAAAAATGAAGCAAAACTTTTTTTCATGCCTTAAGACAAATAAAAACACTGAAGGGAAAAATCATGACACTGACTTTCATACTTCACGCATCAGAGGGTTAAGTATCAAGTTTTTCCAAGAAGTCATTGCTTTCATTATTAAACTTTATTTTATACTGAAATATTGTTTAGCGTCCTAAATATTTTCATTTAAATATCACATTTTAAAAACTGTTGGTAGTTATTAGGAAGCCCTGTACGATTTGCATATTCAAAATAAAAATTAAGAAAAAAAAAAAGTGTGAAATGTACTCAAGTATTAAAGCTAAAAGTAAAAGTTTTTAAATGTATGACATGACGTTCATACATTATGTTACCAAATTAGATTTCCTCTGATTTTATTTTGTAGTAATGAGTAACACAGATGACTAGGGGAAATGCATCAGAGTAAAAGTACATGTTTGGATTATAGATTGTATATAGAATGAACAGCATGGCTCTGCCTTTCACTGTTGTACAGTTTTGAAGCCAAATGAAACACGTTACTAGAGCCACCATTGTGCAGCCAGAGTTTATAGTTTGTTTGTTTTTTTTTTCCTTCGAGGGTCTTATCTCTTTTTTTTGCCTCTCTTTCCTGAAGTTTCTTAAATCCCTAATAAAAACTGCACACGAATAGCAGCTGTAAATCATCGTAAAACAAAACCTATAACCTGGTTTTTGATGTCTAATAACTAACGAGAAAGCAATTTCTCAGAAAAAAGAGGACTTGAACACAATGCAGCCAAATAACTTCTTCACACCACAGCATAAGGATGTGTGAAACATTTCTACGATGTTTAGTAATTTTTTTAAAGTTTCACTGCAGAGATTTTGACCTATACTGCAGCCAGCCACCAGGGGGAACAGTTTCTGTGGTGACCTCAGTTAGAGCCGACCGCCATGGCGTCCACTGATTGTACAGTCAATGGTTTGGATTCACTGTCCCCCTGATCATCGCCCTTGTCAGCCACCGTTCTTGAAACCACCCAAGACCTCAGGAAGTTCCTCCAGAGCTTCTCTAAAGTTTGTTTAACAGTCTTGAGTTTCACCCCTGACCTGCAGGGGTTAAAAATATAAACAGACGTGGATGAAATTGATGCGTATTTACCGTTTCAACACAATCAGAAACTGTGGTTGAAGTGAGACTTTGAACTTTTTATGAGACTCTCTGGATCAAAAGTAGCCGCTCAGACTGAGTCAGTGTTTATTAACCTGCTTTAATGTGTTAAACCAGAATCTGTTTGGTTCATTCTGAAGTTTTTCCAACCGTTCTTCGTGACCTGCCGAAACCTCGGTGTGTTTACCTCAGAGCTGCGTCGTCTGTAATCAAACGTTGAGTTTTTCGGTCACAGAGAGCTTCCTGTTTACTTTAACTTTCATTTAACTCAAACAGGCGCAGATCTTTGACCTCTCCTCGTCCTCCTCTGCTCCTCAGGTTTACGTCTGACTCACGGCTCAGGCTTCGCTCTGAGGATTGTTGTGATGTCAGGGTGAAGCTCTCAGAGGACAGGTTGTTATGTTACAGCTCTGAGGATGAACTCACAGACCGTATATAAACGTGGAGTTAACCTCTGAGTCACAGCGCTCTCAGACCTGTCATCTCTGTCAGGACAGCAGGAGTTTCTCTGCTTCACAGAAACTTACGAGAAAACAGTGAAGGAGAGAAACTTCAGACTCGACCGAGGCAACATCAGTGAAACTCAAAACTTGATTCACAGCCCAGAAAAAGTTCACTCTGAGAAAAGTTAGAGTTAAAGGTCCAAGTTTTGCCAAAAACCCTGAAAACTCAAGCTGCACCATATAGTACCCAGAAAGTTTGTCTCATCTATTAATAAAAGGGTCGAATGATTTGCAGAAATAATCTAGTTGCGATTTTTATTTCCTATATTGCAATCATAATATTTGGTGCAATTATTTCTAGGTTCCCATCTTATATGTTTAAATACAAACAGATTGTAGAACATGAACAGTTACATTAATTACAGCACAACAACAACAACCCACTTGACTGCTTTTTGTATATTTGAGTCACTTTTTACACTTCTTTTTGCCAATTTTGAACCGTTTTTGAAACCTTCTCACTATTTTCAGGTTCACTCCCAACTTTTTTGCCCATTTTTTGACACTTTTCACTCTTTTTTGACACTTCTGAACTTTTTTTTTCCTCCTAACAAACTGACTATTTTCCAAATGTAATCCAAACTTTCTTGCTATTTTGTTGACTTTGACTACATTTGTTTTTTAACAACTTTTCACTGTTTTTCATCTCTTTTTTCCCCATTTTTGACACTTTTTGAATTTTTTCAAGTTTCCTCCAAAATTTTGTTGCTGATTTTTGGTTGCTTTTTGGCCACTTTTGGACCATTTTTGCAACTTTTTAAGTATTTAGTCACTTTTTACACTCCTTTTTTGCGGATTTTGGACCATTTTTTGAAACCTTCTCACTATTTCTATGCTCACTTCCAATTTTTTTGTTAATATTTTGCTGTTTTTGCCCATTTTTTGACACTTTTCACTCTTTTTTGACACTTCTGGACTTTTTTTTTCCTCCTAACAAACTGACTATTTTCCAAATGTAATCCAAACTTTCTTGCTATTTTGTTGACTTTGACTACTTTTGTTTTTTAACAAGTTTTCACCGTTTTCATCTTTTTTTTCACTATTTTTGACACTTTTTGAATTTTTTCAAGTTTCCTCCAAAATTTTTGTTGCTGATTTTTGGTTGCTTTTTGGCTACTTTTGGTCCATTTTTTTGCAACTTTTTAAGTATTTAGTCACTTTTTACACTTCTTTTTTGTGGATTTTGGACCATTTTTTGAAACCTTCTCACTTTTTCTATGCTCACTTCCAATTTTTTTGTTAATATTTTGCTGTTTTTGCCCATTTTTTGACACTTTTCACTCTTTTATGACACTTCTGAACCTTTTTTTTTTCCTCCTAACAAACTGACTATTTTCCAAATGTAATCCAAACTTTCTTGCTATTTTGTTGACTTTGACTATTTTTTTTTTTTTTTTTTTTTACCACTTTTCACTGTTTTTCATCCCTTTTTTCACCATTTTTGACACTTTTTGAATTTTTTCAAGTTTCCTCCAAAATTTTTGTTGCTGATTTTTGGTTGCTTTTGGCCACTTTTGGTCAATTTTTCGCAACTTTTTAAGTATTTAGTCACTTTTTACACTTCTTTTTTGTGGATTTTGGACCATTTTTTTGAAACCTTCTCACTTTTTCTATGTTCACTTCTAATTTCTTTGTTAATATTTTGCTGTTTTTGCCCATTTTTTGACACTTTTCACTCTTTTTTGACACTTCTGAACCTTTTTTTTTTCTCCTAACAAACTGACTATTTTCCAAATGTAATCCAAGGTTTCTTGCTATTTTGTTGACTTTGACTATTTTTTTTTTATTTTATTTTACCACTTTTCACTGTTTTTCATCTCTTTTTTCACCATTTTTAACACTTTTTGAATTTTTTCAAGTTTCCTCCAAAATGTTTGTTGCTGATTTTTGGTTGCTTTTGGCCACTTTTGGACCGTTTTTTTTGCAACTTTTTAAGTATTGAGTCACTTTTTACACTTCTTTTTTGCAGATTTTGGACCATTTTTTGAAACCTTCTCGCTTTTTCTATGTTCATTTCCAATTTTTTAGTTAATATTTTGCGGTTTTTGCCCACTTTTGACACTTTTCACTCTTTATCTACACTTTGAGACCATTTTTTTTTGCAACAAACTAACTACTTTCCAGATTTTATCCAATTTTTCCACACCATTTTGGTTTACTTTGGCCATTTTTACTTGTCACTGTTTTTCCTAACTTTCATAATTTCATCCAAATTTTTCTTGACAATTTTCTGTTGTTTTTTTTACCATTTTTGACACTTTTTTTGCTAAGTGGACCGTTTTTTTGTTTGTTTTGTTTTTTAATAATTTTTTTTAACAAACTGACTATTTTCCAACTTGATCCTGACTTTCTTGACATCTTTACCACTTTTCACTGTTTTTTATAACTTTTTACTGACTTTCTGATTTTTATTTTTTTAACATTCGTATACATTTTATTTTTTTTTTTGCTTATTTGGTTGTTTTTGCTCATTTTTTGACACTTTTCACTCTCTTTTGCCACTGTTGAACCACTTTTTGAGTATTTCCAGGTTTTTTCCAAATTTTAATGCCAATTTTTGTTGCTTTTTGGGCAACTTTGACCACCTTGAACTAAGTTTTATTGCTACTCTTTGCTGTTTTTGCCTCTTTTTTTACCACTTAAGATTGTTTCTCTTTGTTATGGCAGCTCTTCATAGTTTGTCTCTTTGGTTATTGAGCAGTTGAGTAACTCTGGTGTAGAGCAGAAAACATCTGCTACAAAAAGACATGCAGCTGATATTTTGACATATTTCAGGTTTTAGAAATACTGCACTGCCTGTGATTACAATATTGCCACAGGACAAACTGCGATTTAATCTAATTTACCCAGCTCTAATTGATATTCATTAGTTTTAGCTAAGGAAATCAAAATAAAGAGCATATTCATCCCTTTTTTAGCTCCTTTTTTCCTTTTTTTGTCATTTATAAGTCCTGCTCTCTTGTTTTTTCTCTAATCTTGTTTTCTTCTTCTGTTGAAGTGATTTTTCATAAACCCGTTTCCCATCACATGTGTATTTATCTGACACATTTGATAAAACCATCCCTGTATTTGTTCAGAATGACCTTCACTCATCAGACACTGTGTTCCTGAATCAGACAGAGCTGGACCTGCAGACTCGTGCTGAGTCTTCACATCCTCTCAGCTGCTCAGGAACAGGGAGTGGTCAGACATTTGTCAGGGAAACGGTAAATCACAGACAGGATGAGCGATGGTTTATCAGCTGACTGACGCCCTGAGGAGAAGTCTAATAATCGGAGAGGAAGCTGGACCTCCATCATCACCAGAAACTGATGGTGTTGAACTCTGGTCAGACTGCAGACGTGGAGCAGGAGGTTTCATGTTTCTCACGGTGTGTTCAGATCAACGAGAGCACATAATTCACACCAGTTTCTGAGTTTGTGTTCTTTGTTTCAGTCTCATTTTAATTCTTATTTTTATTCTAATATATTTCAAAGTCAAATTAAAAAATTTGACTCCACTACATTTCATAAACGCCCCTTATCCTGGTTTACAACACTCTGGCGTGAGCCGGTTCATATTCAATTTTAAAAAACACATTACTAATGTTGTAACTTAGGAAGTATTCAGAAATCAATATTTGGTAGAAAAACCCTGATTTGCATAACATCTCTCATACGTCTTGGCTTGTTCTCCACCAGTTTTTCACAGAAGAGAGTGATGACCACAGCAATGGTTTTTATACATTTCCTCATTAAATAAGATTTGGTTCAGGTGATCACCTCATCAGTACCTTATTAGGTAGAAACAGGTGTGTTTGTGTTGGAATTCAACAGACACTGCACTGGAATGACTGTCACATATGTAAAGATGCTGATTTCTGAAAAAAAAAATTCAGTGGTCTCTTTATTTTTTCCAGAGCTGTATGTAGATAAATGAGAGTTTTTCCAAGTTCACTTCTTAACTCCTCACAGGGATTTAAAGCTTCATGAAGACATGGAGGATGTGCAGCAGGGCCTGGATCACTTTAACAGAGGCTGGATGAGGCCTGTCTGGCTCCCTCTAGTGGAGCAGTTGTTCTCTTCTTTCGATGCAGAAAAAAAAAAGAAGAAAAAAAAAAGAAAAGGCTGCTTCATAAACAGTTTTGGAACAAGTTAGAGGAAAGTTGTTTAAATCAAAAATCTGCTGAAGTTTGCTGAAATGTACTAAATGTAAGTTTGACTAACACGTGGTTCTTTCTGCATTTGTTTTCAAAACCCTCATTGCTTTCGTAGAAGTCTGAGTCATCAGTGCAAGAGTTCAGGTTGAGTCACAACTCCTGGAAATGAAGACAACAGCTGCATCCAAGTCCAAGTTTGCACTGGAGAGCTCCTGACTGTGATGTGGCTGTGGGCACTTTGTTTTTAGATGAGCTGAGTCCAAGATGAGTTAAATAAATAACAACACAATCGAATAAAAAGGCTTTAAAGTTCAATAACAGACGTGTGAACCAATCAGCTCCCAGATCAGACCTGTGATATACATCCTGTTTCATGAAGCAGGAGATCAGCTGTTTCTGTTCCAGATGTTTCCCCCCCAACAGCAGCAGCAGCAGATCTCAGGTCATATTACAACAGGAGAATTACCCACAATGCACAAGGAGACGCTTTTCATGTGCAGCCAATCGTAACCTCCCTAAGCTGGAAAATGAGCCAATGAGGAGGCAGCTCTGTTTTGAATATTAATATGTCAGTGAAGGAGCCAACATCTGGAAACCATCTGGATCCAGAGCTGCTGTGGCCCCACGTGTGTGTGTGTGTGTGTGTGTGTGTGTGTGTGTGTGTGTGTGTGTGTGTGTGTGGACTAACCTTTACTCACTAGTGAAAGCAGTGAGAGTAAATCCACCTCAAAGTTGAGTCTGGGTTCAGAATCAGAGGATCAGTGCTGCCCTCTGCTGGTCAGATTAAAAACTACAAAACCTTAAAACACAAACTTAGCTGGAAAACAATAATAACAGCCAAACAAGAATAACTATAATGCCTAATAAAAGTTTTCATAACAAAAACAGGCCTCTCCAGCTTTAAAATATTTGTAAACTCAACAGATTGCAAGTCATTGTATTATGTTTTTATTCACACAACGTCCCGACTTACTTGGAATTGAGGTTGTAAAAAAAACACAAAGGACCAACATTGTTTGTTTTCATTAACAGTTTTATTTCAGTTTATAAACTATGATTGTTTCTGTTATAACTGTTTGGTTATATTTATCTCAGATGTTCATTTATTTATTCCTCTGAAGAATGACAGCAATTCTTCATCATCATCATTATTATCATCATTAATACTCTTAATTATTGCAGTAACATCCATAGTGCAGCATGTTTTCATGGCTTCATTTTTAATTGTGCAGCCTGCAAACGACGAGCAGTGACCGAACGCTCTCAGCAGTTCATCCAGAAACTCTGAGCTTAAAATAAAAAAAAAGGAAAACATTTCTATAACCAGAGAGCGAGGGATCAGTGTGTTCCTGATCGTTAAAACAGAAATATTAGTCTGTCACTCCTTCTCTCGCTCAGTCGTTATCCTGAACCCTCCAGCTGTTTCATTCATCAGCGATTTGAAAATAAAAATAATTTCCTTTTACAAAATTTACCAAAATAATAAAAACAATCAAAAACACAAAAGTTGTAAAACGGAACAGAAAACTTTGAGCTTTCAGAAGGAAAACAGAGAAAATTTTTGTTTTTCATTGGCAGAAGCTGAAGACAGAAACTATATCCAGGACGTCTTTCTTTTACATCCTTTCTTTCGCTCTAATTGTTTCCTTTCTCCTCTATTTCTTCCTTTTTTGTCCTTCCTTCCTTTCTTTCTAAATGTTTTCTCCCTCCTTTTCTTGTTCCCTAAATCTCAGTGTTTCCTTTCTGTCTTTTTTCTTCCTTCCTTTCTCGACATCACCTTTCTTTTTTTTTTTCTTCCCTTCCTTATTTTTCCTTAAATTGTCTCCTATTTCTTCCATCCTTGGATCCTAAATGTTTCCTTCCTTCCCTCCTTCCTTTCTTTCTTTTTTGGCTTATTGTTTCTTTCTTTCCTTCCTTTCTTGTTGCAATCTTTCTTTCTTCCTCTCCGCTGTTTTTTTCTTCTGTTCATTCGTACTCTTTCCTTATTATTTTCTTTATTTCTTCCTTTTTTTCCTCACAATGTTTGCTTCCTCCCTCTTTCTTGAGTAGAGAAACAAAAAATATGACCTGCTAAACTAATCTGTACTGACCTTTGTTTTTAACAAACACGCCGTATTCAAAAATAAAACAGCAGGATTTCAAAATAAAAGTACCTCAGTGGTTTTAAACAAATCTTTCTGTGGTTCGGATGGAAATAATTCATCCTACCAGCCTCTTGATATCGCACCTTATGGAACAGTAAAACAAAAGCTGTATCAATAGAGTGACACATACTCAGAGCCACATTTAAGATTTGGAATAAACAGAGATTTTCAGAATAAAGTGTCAAGTCTTTGAGAAGTAATTTTTTTGGAATAAGTAGTTATAGAAAGTGAAAGTTAATTAGTCTCTTAGACTCAGTTATGATCTCTTTTGGGTCCTGATAAAGATAAAAAATCTTAAATGTGGCCCCGAGACCCAGTCACTGAAAAGTGAAGACAAACAAAAAAGTGAGAAAAAGGAGAAAAAAGTGCAAAACAAAGTGAGAGACAAAGATGAAAGTGCCTCTTCCTGATGCTGTAAACAGATCTGGCAGTAGCAGCAGGTGAGTCACCTGTCCATTCACAGGTTTGTTTACGTTTTTCTTAAAGGTACAGCGTGTGTAAATCAGCCTTGAACAGGAAGTGATGATGTCAGTGCTTGTTGTTTGGTTTCAGGAAGCGTTGGGATTTCTGCCTCGCCATGCGGTGCTGCTGCTGCGCCATCTGAGCGTCCGATATGGCCGCCTGCAGCTTCTGTGGGTGACATACAGGGAAGAGATGAGGGACACACACACACACACACACACACACGCACACACACACACACATATTCAAACACAGACACCTGTACATACCTGAGCAGTGACGACATCTTTGAGCTGAACGTTCCTCACTGGCTCATGATTATCTCTCTTTGGCAGCTTCAGCTTCTGCTGCTCCTGAAACACACACACACACACATAAACACACACAACTTAAATCTTAGAATTTTGACTTTTTATACCAAAATTTCAACTTTTTGTCTCAAACTTTGCCTTTATTTCAAAATGCTCAAGTTTTATCTAAAAAAAATTGACTTTTTGTCTCAGACTTTAGCTTTATCTTAAAACTTTGACCTTTAATGTGAAAGTTTAGATTTTTGTGACATAATGTTAAATTGATTTCTCAAAATTTGGACTTTTTTATTGTATTCATTTCTCAAAATTTCCTCCTTTTATCTTAAAATCTTGACCTTTAGTCTAAAAGTTTGAGACAATTCTTACCCTCAGTTTCCATCTTCACTTTAGAGTAATCGCTTTTGATGTTTCAATGTTATAATGTAATTTACTGTCAAGTTTGTTAATGTTTCTGTCAATTGTGAATACTTCACTGAAGCCTGATTTAAAGAAAACAAACTGAGATGGCTATGTAATAGTGATGACAATAACAATAGTAATAATAATAATAATAATAATAATAATAATAATAATAATAATAATAATAATAATAATAATAATACATTTTTTATAAAGCGCTTTTCATGACACTAAAATACGCTGTACAGAAGATGAAACAGCAAGTAAAACATCACATAAAAACATTACAGCTATTAACACAGATATCAGATATCTGCAGAAAAAATTCTAATAAATGCGACTTTCAATATCAGAATTTTTTTTTTTTTGTCATAATGCAAAGTCTTGTCCCAGAGGTCAGAACTGTGATTTATTTTCTAAAAAGTGTGACTCTTTCCAAAGGAATGTAAATCTTTATTTCAGGAATCATGTTTTATCTCAGAAATGGGATTCTTTTTTGAGAATTCTGACATCGTAAATAAGAATTGTGACTTTTTAAAAACAAAAAAGCCTGTTTCCCACGTGTCACTCCTCACTCTCACCCTGTTTTTTACTCTATCCAGTCCTTTCCAATTACAGGCATAAAAAAACCCCTAAAACATAACTTAATAAAAAAGAACTGGGACTTTTGTTTTAGGGATTTGGAATAGCAGAAAGAGAAACAAACAGATACACATACGTGGACAAACTGACAACACGTGTTAGAAAAGCGTTTTAGAGTCCAGGTTAAAGTTTAAGGTCCTGTTTTACTGTTCTGTAATGTGATCAGGGCGTGTGAGGTCTTGTTTGAGGTAAATTCATCTCTAGTCTAGTTTTATTCTTGTTCTTTGTGGTCTCATTACCTTGCAGTAAATCTTCAGCTCAGTCCCGATCACAGCCGGAGGACGGTAGAAGTTCTCATAGAGACACTCCCAGTCTTTGTTAAAATGCCCCACAAAGTCGATCTCCTTCACACACATCACCCTCCTGCATCACAAGATTCATTTTTAATCCAACAAACAGACCACGCTGACGGTAAAAACATCTGAAATCATGTCACACAGCTTCATGAGGATGTGTGTGATGTTCTTACCTGTTGGTGACGATGATGTTCGTCTTTCTGTGTCCAGGATAAACACAGTGATCTCTGAAAACTTCACCTTCCAGCTGCTTGATCTCTGAGCGCTGCGGCCACAAACACAACGTGATCAAACACACTTCGGATAACACACACCACACAAATGAGAGCAAAATGAGCAAACTGAGCTCATATCTGTACATTTATCCAACCGACATTTCTTCTACAACATGTTTTTCTCTCCGTCTGAAAGCATCAGCGTGTGCTTCAGTGAAAACTCAGTGAACTCAAACTAAATGTGCAGAACAGACGACTGCTGGGGACCCAGCTCTGATCCTGAGCTCTGAAGGACTAACAGTAAACACATCAATCCTTCTTTATGGTCAGTTTGATGTCAGGAAAAACAGAGAGGAAGACAAAAAAAGGAGAACAGGCAGACGAGCATCTGAGAGAAAACAAAAGACATAAAATAGTTAAAGATGAAGCAGGAAACAAACAACAGTATGACACTGGTGCAGGATTGTTTGAAGACTGAAAAATGGAAAAGAGGATGAACAATGAGGCAGAATTAAAAGAAAAACTAGAATGGACAGAACGGAACAGAGCAGACCACAACATACAGTAATGCAGTGGTTCCCAAACTGGGGGTTGGGACCCTTTTGGGGTCACGAGACAGTGATAGGGGGTCATGAAATGTGTCCCAAAATCAAAAAGTATGAACTATTCCACATTCATATCCATTTTTGTAAGAATAAAAGCAAAAATAAGGGTTAAGGACAATATAAAATGATGCAAACAGAAAATGTTTTATCTGTTTTTCTCGTTTCTTTGTTGAATTTTGATTCAGTGAACACAGCAAAGTGCACTTTAGTTGGTAAATTTTCTACTGATTGGCGAAATTAAGTATCCACGGGGGTCTTTTTGTTTGTTTTCGTCTGTTTTTGGCCCATTAGTGGTGTACCA
Organism: Thalassoma bifasciatum; assembly: GCA_008086565.1. Taxonomy (NCBI): domain Eukaryota; kingdom Metazoa; phylum Chordata; class Actinopteri; order Labriformes; family Labridae; genus Thalassoma; species Thalassoma bifasciatum. The sequence goes on from RPOG01007346.1 coordinate 14,629, forward strand.
CAGCAGGGAGTCAGTCTCCAACTTTGCTATTTTGGGGGTCACAGGCTGAAAAGTTGCAGAAATGCACAAGATCAAAACAGAAAATAACAGATGAAACAGACTGATGACACAGAAGCAGCTGAAATGGGAAATAACAGAACAGGAGCCTAAAAATGAATAGAATAAGACAATGTGGAGTAAAACAAAATGAAACCGAACAAAACAGAGCGTAAAATACTGTAGTTTAAAGCAACAAAACATGAAACAAAAAAAAACGTTTGTATGTTCACAATGTAATGTAGCACCATGCAATGAAATATAATTAAATGGAATGTAACGTAACGCATCATAACTTAACACAAGACAACGTAACATCCTGTAACAGGAGAGAATATTATACAAGGTAATGTAACTAAACGGAACATATTATAATCCACCGTAGCTCAATGTCACAATAAGAAACAGAACAGAACCTAACAAACCAAAGCCTAATGGTCTTAAGAGGAAAAATATAATATAATATAATATAATATAACTGACAAACACGTGCACACAACACAAGGAAATGTGCAATAAACTCAAACTGTTCACTGTAAAAATCTTCTATTTATATTTTGAACACTTTTTTTGCACTACTGCCTGTCACTTTTTAAATAGTTATTTTCTAATGTCTTAAATGTATTCTTATATTTTACCACTGAGTGATTCACAGATGCTGCTCAATTTCGTGTATAATATAATATAATATAATATAATATAATATAATATAATATAATATAATATAATATAATATAATATAATATTACAGAATGGAAAGAACTGGAAGGTAACAAAAGAATAAAAAGGAATAGATATAAGTAAACTAGAAAAGAGAAACAGAATAGAATCAAATCCAACAGAATCTAATTGAACAAACTTTATACAGCTCTGGAAAAAAATTAAGAGACCACTGCAAATTTTTCAGTTTTTTCGGATCTGGCTATTCATAGGTATTAGTTTGAATAAAATTTTCAAATATGTAGAGATGCTGATTTCTCTTGATTTTCTCCAGAGCTGTATGTACTGAGCAGAAAGTGTCTTCAATAAAAGAAGAAGGAATAAATAAATCAGACATTTATTGAAAGAATCAAAGTTTCCAGAACGGAGGAAGTTTGTAAAGACAGAGTGAAGTTTTATTAAAGTTCAGGTTTGTAGGATACAGATTTCACACACAGTTACAGCTCTGCTCACCAACACACACACACACAAACACACACTCATACACACAGAGTTAAACACACAAGCACAACAGCATGAGAGGTTAAAGGTCATGCTTCACCACAGATGAATAATATAAGACTGAGTTCTATAAATATCACAAAGACAGAATAATATTTCACACTATTTACACGCTGGGAATGAAAAGTGATGCTACGTCCCGTACAAAAATAGTGCCAAGATCTATGAGAGAGATACTAAAATAATATCTGTGGATCCTTAAATTATAAACATTAATAACCAAAAACTATATCTAAAAGAAAAATGACTCAAGTATTTCAGAGATAAAAGCTGAATCTAGTCTTTTAGAAAAATTAAGAAATAAAGCGGAGTGTAAAAATGTCTGAGGTATGACAGCAGAGATTCTTTTGGCATGCATAGAAACCTGAATTATATCAGCACAAGTTTTTGGTGTATACGTAACAATAGGTTAAAGCCTGACCAACAACATTTATACAATAATGTAGAAATTACAGTATATATTTTATTATATATATATTTAATATAATTTACTCAACATCAGACTTTTCTTATAAAGGATAAATATAGATTAATGTCTTTAAAGCACTTGGATTATTAAGTCGACTCAAGCAAACCCTGATCCTCATCCGGCTGCATGTGACACACACACAAAACGAGGAAAAAGAGAAAGAAGAGGAAGATAAAGGGTTAGAGGCAGATTTAAGCAGAAAATCATCATCAACATCAGTTAATGAACATGAGCTCTGTTTCAGTGATTTGTTCACTGAACGTACAGAAGTTAAGTAAGTTCACGAATCACTGACTGAGAAGAAAGAGACACGGAGCTCAAATAAGTTCAGAATCAGTTCATACTTTTCACTTTCACCACCTTTGTTTCCTATTGTTGGTTTCACTACCAAAATAAAAGATGCACACAATTAAATGTTGGGTCATTTGTTATTTTAATTGCAACAAATGAAAATAATAAAACAAATAAAACGGAGAATCATGAAATAAAGTGCAGTTAAAAACCCCAAAAGGTTAAAAAAACAACAACAATAGGCTTAAAAAAAGAAAATACAACAAAGTAAATATAGACCACATACATATTGCAAAAACAAAAATTTAACTGACAAGGCAGAAACTATTTACAAAATGGTTGGTCTACATTTTAAAAATGTCAAAAAAAAAATAAACTGTAGGTGACAGATAGTTCCATAGTAAAAACAAACATAACAAAGCAACAAAAACAATTTATGTCTATATGCAATTTGCATTGCCATGCATTTCCATCTACAGTTAAAAAAATCAAACAAAGCTTGTGATTTTTAATTTAAGTTCTTCATAAAGCAGTCTTTGCACAAATAGTAGCCTTTAAGCCCATTTTTAATATTGTAATTTCTTTATTTAATCATTCATTTTACCTGCCTCTGTTTATCTATTTTTATCTCTTTTGCACATACATTTTCACATTCATCCATGCACTGTCTAATCTATCTATCAATATATCTATACCGCATCCTTCTCAGGCCTGTTTTTAAAATTTTTCTTGTTTTTTAAAAACTTTTTTTTGTGTTTGTCTAGCTGTTTCTTTTTTTGTGGCCAGGGATGCAACATTATTTTGTTCTGCAGTGCATCTTGATTTCATGCTGAATGACAATAAAGAATCTATCTATCTATCTATCTATCTATCTATCTATCTATCTATCTATCTATCTATTGATCCATGGAAAATATATATTTTTTTAAAACTTGGCTTTGTCGGGACTATTTTTGCTCATATTAAGTCAACCTTTGAGATAAAATTTGATGTAACATTGAAATTTTGTGATATAAACTCAAAATTTTAAGATAATTAAGTCAAAATTATGTGACTATAAGTTGAAATTTTGACTTGAGATTCTATCTTTTTTTTACCTTGTGGAAATGGGCTTCCATTTGAAAAACAGTTTTAAAAAAATGAGAGTTAATCAAACAAACATCATGTTAATCATCAAATGCTGAACACATTTAAACAACAACTGAAAAACTATATGGGGACTGTCTATAAAACAAAGAAGAAGAAATCAAACCAGCATCTGTTTAGATTTCCTGCTCATATTTAGTCAACTTTAGAGATACATTTTGATGGTATGTTGAAATTTGAGATATAAAGTGAAAATTTTAAGATAACTAAGTCAGAATTATGAGGGAAAAAAAATCAAAATCTTGTGATTATGAGCTGAAATTTTGATTTGATATTTTATTTTTTTTTTTTTACCTTGTGGAAGATGGGCTTCTATTTAAAAAATGGATTTTTAAAAATGGGAGTTAATCAAACAAACATCATGTTGATCATCAAATATTATTTCACTGCATTTTTTTAATGTATTGTAATTAATTTTTATAATTAGCTTTTGTACTGTTTTTTTTTAATGCATTTTAATCATGTAGTGCTCATGTCACCTGCCCCAGAGACTACGGTTGAAAACTAGCCTACTTGGTGAAACTGGCATATTTACAAGAATGTTAATTAATGTGCATTGTCTCTGCATGTTTAAACCAATAAACTAAACTACTGAGCACTTTCAAACTACGTTGGAAAAGATCAGAGGGGACTGTTGTTCTACACTCACAGAAATCTTAAGAGGTAAAATCCTCAGTGGTTGTTCCTCCCTGGTGAAAACGTACGGAAACAGCCTCTCAGTGAAAGTGTGTGTGAAGGTGTGTATGTGTGTGTTAGTGTCAGGATCGGAGAACGACAGTCGACCTTTGTCCCAGTCCAGATTCACTCTGATCCTCTGGAGACGATTCTTCACTGACAGAAACAATTTCCCATAGGATGAGGGGTCTGCTCTGTATCCTCCGTTATATAAATAAATCCTCCAGTATCCAGAGTGTTTGAACCCCTCTTTCTGCACAGACCCTGATATCACACCC
>RPOG01007347.1:0-18743 GCA_008086565.1 Thalassoma bifasciatum
AGACAAAGCGTGTAATAATTACAAGGCCGAGACACAATGCGGTGTCGGTTGTGGCGCGGGGAGAGCTGAGCTGTAGCTATCACACTGGCAGATAAATTCAACGCACAATTATTCATCCGGGGACTATGGCATGTAGATTAATGAGTTTGATAACCCGGAGCTTTGCACTGAGCTCAGGCCTGCTGTCGTCATCATCCTCACCTCGCTCTCTCTTCCTCTCTGTCTGCAGCACAACAGTGAGAGGAAGAACAGAGTAGAGAGGTGCTCTTTAGTGGGTGTTCACAAGGACAAAAAGGGATCAAATCAGGAAGTCCTTCAGCCTCTGGGTTTGTCAAAATTGTAAAATGTGGGCACTAGTGGGCTCTAAAAGTAGTAGGTCCTCAGTTAGGCTTCCCTAGTTATGAATTACCTTGCTGTCTGATCCTGCAGACTCACGTCCTATCTACATATATGTGTAGGCTGTGTGATAAAGGTAACACAGAATCATTGAGCAAGGAATGCTCTTATTTAAGCAAGTGTCTTATTTGCGCCAAAAAAGACAGTTGACAGACTCTGTAAGAGACATGTTCACCTGACAAGTCCAGAAAATGTCTTTAGTAAGGGTATAAAGCAGGGGTGGGCAGTTCATTTTTACAAGGGGACACATGAGAAACCTGATTAGAGGGCCACACCAAAAAGAATACAACTCTTTCCTGCTGAATATTAACTTTTTCCCTCATTTTAAAATGCTTTTACTCATATATTTTGATTATCTGCTACTGGTGAAACTGTGGTGTGGGTCAAATAGGAAAATATTCTCATGGAAGTGATAAACAGTAAAAACACAAAAAATCATTGCATTCGCTCTTTCATATCATGTTAAGCTTGTTAGTTCCAACATATACTGCATAAATCTGAAGCAAGTTTATAAAACAAAATATCATTTTTAGCTTCATTAAACCTATAACATCTGTCTGTTAGAAGCTTAAACAAGCTCACTGAAATCTGGATGAATTTCTGAGGATTATCGATGTTGGAAGATCTTGATATGGTTTTGTTGAACTTCATCACTTGTCACTTTTTATGCAAGGCTCATGTGCACAAGTATGTCCATAAGGAATACTGGAAATGTCACACTTTTGAAAATAAAAGTGTTGATTTATTTCTTTTATATTCTGACCTATAATTGACCTCCCTCAGGCCTGGCAGGGACACTCAAAGGGTCAGATGTGGCCCCCAGGCCTTAAGTTGCCCATGTCTGGTATAAAGACACAAAAAAGATGCCAGAGTTGCTTGGAGTCGACAGAGTAAATGAGAATGAGGAAGTATAATTTCAGTTGTTAAGTTTCTTGAATTAGGTGATTATTTGGATTCAAGACTCTATTTTTTCTTTCCCAATTTAGGAGTTTTGTTTTGTTTGTTTTTTTCATTGCAAGTAATTCAGGCATCATTATTGTCTTCTTGTATCTGTAGATGAGACATTTATGGACTTGTCTGATGAGTGTGGCTGATATTCAGCTTTGATAAGCTGATAAGCTTTTTTTACAAGATAATAAGTCAAAAAACTAATCCAGATTTCAGTTTTGGCAGTTGGACCAGCCTCTAGTTGAACCCCTGTGGTTTTTCGTTACTTGGTTACCTGCAGGGCTTAGGACTGGTCCAAAGCATGGAAACAAACCAAAAACTTTTCAATTTAACACTCCAGAGCAGAATCAGAGCATGGTACAAAACATTTGAAACCAGTTAATACTTGTGTTCTTTTCATTCTATAATTGACTGTAGTGTCGGTCAGATAGCCCAAACTTCACTTTTCCATCCTCCCAATCTCACTTTCAGTGTTGCTACCTCGTGCTCTGGCATGGCCGCACTGGCTACCGGGTAGAGTAGAGAATATTCAACAACCACAGCACATGAGAAGAATCATGAAATATCCATATGTAGTCCAACTTAAGCTTTGTAATTTATCCAGGTTCTGACAACATAATCAAAGCAGGTACATGAAGCTAAAATTAAACTACTAAATGAAGCAGCTTGTATGATACCAGGGCTCAACATGATACCTGTCAAGTCATTTTTTTTTTTTTAAGCAGCTCCTGCTCAAACTTTAAACAGGCCTGGATTCACATGAAAGAAACTTTAGGGACAACTTATTTCTCTTTTACTCCATTTCACATCCATATTCAAACTTTTCCACGAGAGCAACAACTGGAGAAATTAAGGTGATATCCCCAGAGTCCTGCCTCTGCAGAAGCAAACCAATCAAATACTATATAAACATGCATGCACAGTGACACATGACACACCATTGTAATCCTAAGAAGCTCAGCCAACTATGGAGCCAAATCCAGGCTAAAAGTACTGTAATTTGAAAAAAAGAAAAGATTGAAAAAATAAATTTTTAAACTGAAATTTCAAGGTTTGTTCTTGAATTTTCTTAAAAATAAAAACACATGACTGAATTTAAAATAAGTGTAAGATTACTTTTTTTCAGTTAAAATATACTTTTAATTTAGCTCTGTAATTATTTTAATCAAATTTTCTATTTTCATTTGTTACTCTAAAAAAATATTTTGACACATGATGTGTCATTTTGTTCAGCTTCAGAATTTTCATATTCAAATCTAAACTTTTCAGTTTCAGATTTTTTTTTCACCTTCAGATCTTTTTTTCCCTTTCGGATCTGAATTTTTCAGTTTCAAACTTTTGGCCGTGTTCTGGCGTGGGGGGCGTGGTCTCGGATGGGAGGGGTGTGGGATTGTGAGTGACAGCGGAGCACAATTTTTCAAATTACAATACTTTTGGCCTGGATTTGGCTCCATAGCCAACTAGCAAGCAAAACCAATTCCACCAAAACAAAACACAACTCAAACTCTAAGCACCAGTATGAAGGATTGTCAAAAAAAGTGTTTTCTATCAAAACACAGTTATGATCTGAAAAACAGCCTCATACCACTCTTCAGCTGCACAAACTACCCCTTGAAAGCTGAGACTCCACAGGTGATAGCAGTATCTGTGATTTCACTTTGCAACCAAATCTCACAGAGTAAACAGCAGAGAAACAATCGCTTTTGCCGGTTACAAACTTAAATGCTGTCTTACCTTTGTTGTTTTTGCAATCAGATGTTGTCCTGGTCAAATTAATCCACATGTGATTGAAAGTACAATGTCTCCAGGTCATAAGGGCCTAGAGATGAAGAAGAACAAACACATGGTAACACAACATGTTTCCAGTGGAAATCAAAGTGACTGAGCAGCAAATGAACTAAGCACAAAAAAACTCTCAAAACAGAAATCAAATACCAGCAGTGTGTTTCAGTGAAAACTCAAGCAGCTTCTCCTTCTCACCTCTGTGTGAGTGACAGGACCAAGCAGGTGTTCAGTATTCCCTGATTGCTGCTGGTCTCAACCAGGGTTGCTGTTTCCTCCCCTGTCAGCCTCAAAGTCCTCCAGCTTCTCTTCTCCACCGGCTGGACTGAAGGCAGCACTGCACCTTGACCTTACTCAGTTTTAACTGAACAGTAACTGACCCACTGGCCAAGATGTGCTACTGGAAGTTTCGGGGTCAGCAGACTGTGCTCTCCTCTGGCCTGATGCTTTGTGATTGTGTTTAAAAATAAAGATATTGTAATCACATTGTATTCATAGGAATGCATTGTTCAGTTATTTTGTCAGTTATCAGCATGGGACCATAATTGACTGCTTCAGCAAATGTTCCATGTCTGTTCCTTTGTGCATGTTTACAAGTGTAATGGATGAAAGGCTGCGCTGCTTCTCCCTTTCCTGCCAGTACATCAAAAACATCAGTTTAACCCTGTGGTGCATAGTGGTCATTTCAGTGGACACCTACTTTAAAGTTATTGTCATGGAAAGTCATATTAGCCTGTGTCAGGATATTTTTTATTCTTCTTAGGCCTGAAAAGGTGTTTTCAATTTTTTTTCCAAACAAATCTATATTGAGTAGTTTACAGCCTGGTACAAAAAACTTCTCCAGTCTGAATCCCTAATTGTACGGGACCAAGATAATATTTGAGAGTTTCCACTGGCAACTCCTGCTAACAGTATACACAGTAACGGTAATTGTTTTTTCGCAAAAAAATTATCCCATTCCTAAGGCTGTTTATTTTCAAAAGTTCTATTTTAAACGCTGTTGCCATGTAAACCAGAGGCTGAAACGCAACAATAACTTCTCTTTTTATCCTCACACCGTTGTGCTTTTAAACAGACACTTTGAATGTAAGAAGATGTTCAGATTTCAGGAGCTAAATAATTTATTTGATCGGCGGCTGCTCACTGCTGTTAGCAGAGACCTGGCAGAAGGAGAGATACGGACTCTACCTGGTTACAATGAGGAGCTCCAGCACCAAAGACAACTACAGGATGTGATTAAGGTCCCTGAGATAAGACTGCACAGAGCAGGTAAATTACTCAACATGTGTGTGATAATATTAGCTCTGACAGAATATGGTTTAATTCATGAAAAAAAAACATATTTATTTTACGGATTTGTCATCATTTTCTTGCAGTTAGATCATCCCACTGCATCAATAATAGAGTTATGAAACAGTCAGTGATCAAAAAGACAAAGGAGATTTTTACTTTGAATTTTGTCCATTTCCCTCAGTTTTCTACCGTTGCTATGGTGGTTGCTATGGACACAATCAAACAGAAGTTAATAAACGGCCAGAGGATGAAATACATTCAGATGATCAAGAAAACAGGTTTTCTTTCATAGAGTTTAAATTAAATTCATTTACACATGTATTGAAATGCCTCACCATGTGTCTGTTTTTGTGAAAGAGCTGAATACAAAACTTTGTGATGAAAGCAGGTTTATTGCTTTGTTTTATTTTTTATTTTTTTAATGTGCAATAGCAGGAATTTTTCAATCAGTTAAAGTTTCCTGTCTCATCTCTGCCGTTTGTAATAAACCAAACTGTGTGAAAATTGGATGAAATGATCGGAGAAATTAATGCACTGGAGGATCATGGGAGACCCATCTAAGATGGCAGCCATGCTGATAGATCTGCTCCAATAAACAGTGTCAGTCATTGAGGTGTTTGCTTATTGGCTGGCTTTGTGTAGACCAGTCCATGCCATTATTTACTTGTCTATTTATTTATCTCTGGGCCACAGATTGAAAAGCGCAAAGAGGCCGATAGATGCTATTTATTTGTAGAAAAAGTGAAAATACTGGTGAAAAAGTTTTGAATAACAACAGCCTGACACACTTGACCTTGTTTAAGTGCCTCTCAGCATGTTTAATAAAGGGACTTTGAGGGCTCTACAATTGATCTTGGAAAAGTCTGTTATCTATCTATCTATCTATCTATCTATCTATCTATCTATCTATCTATCTATGTCTGTCTCCATATGTATATATATATTCATTTATTTATTTATTTAGTTTGTCAAAATATCCTCATCACCAAATAATTTTGAAATCTATGAATCAGGTGTGTGAAAACAGGTGAACTCCACCTCTAGTTGTTCTTGTAATGCAGCGTCTCAGAAAGCTGAAGGCTCCTGAAAATGAAGATCCTGAGCTCTTTCCTCTCAGATTTGCTTTTCCATCAGGAAGATGATTTAAAATCTCCTTAATGTTTGTTGACTGTGTCCTGCAGATGTTCAGCTTCTAATGGTGAAGGAAGAGGAGCAGGAGAGGAGCCCCGATCCAGACCAGGAGGAGATGGAGGCCCCACCCATTGAAAAGGAACAGGTGGAGGCCCCGCCCATTGAAAAGGAACAGGTGGAAGCTTCGCCCATTGAATAGAAAAGAGGAATGCTGTGGATCAGTGAGGAGAGGGAGCAGCTTCCTCCAATTCAAGAGGAGAGTCAAAACCATGAAGAACAACTTCACTCATCACTCCCACATCAAGGACTAACTGTTGGTATGAAAAACAGAAGCTGCTGGAGAAGACCGTGAAGGACCAGAACCAACAAAAAGCTCTGATCCAGGAAAATCAACCAAACGCGCAATTGTTCACGCCAAAGAAAAACCTTTCACCTGTTCTGAATGTGGGATAGGATTTAACTGCAAAATACAAGTGGTGAAACATTTTACCAGACACATTTGTCATGGTAATATTGTGACATACTCCGTTTGATATCAATTTTTGTTTAAGTGACAAAAAATATTTTGTGAAATGCTACCTTATAATTTTAATAGCAGTTATGTTAGTTAAATGAAATGGTATGTCTTATGTCAAACTTTGTCATGGCTCTGTTTATTTAGACTTGTTAGTTAACTTAATTTCTTCAGGTAGTTGTTTGAAATTTCAACTCAAATCACTATTCAGTCTTGTAAACCTTTTATTTTGTTTTATTTAACTTGTTTGTTATTTAATGTAATTTATCCAGGTAGCATTCCTTTTTATCTAATTCAACTCTTTAGTTTTGTAAGCTGTTGAGTGTGAGCAGCCCAGTTTTTTACATGACACCTCAGACAGCCCCCCTAGCAACTTCTTGAAGATAAAGCAATGATTTTCCAGAAAAAATGTGAGTGGATGATTTCATGAGAGCAGACATTTTGAAAAAGGGCCAAAATACAACTTCAGCCTTCAACTGTAACGTCAACTTCAACACTGTGGTGATATGGCAATCCTTAAGATGAAACAATACGTTTTTAAAAATGTGTTTAACAGTTTAAAAAAAAAAAACATTTATCACGTTGAAGAGCAAGAAGTCTTTGAACTCATGTATCAAATATGATACATTTGGCGTTCTGGGCCCCCTCTTCCTGGGCCCTTGACAACAACAGATCTGTTTGGTCCACCCCCCCACCACCCCCATTGACCATTGTAAACTTTCACACTCTTCATACTCATCTGACTTTCAAAAAGGACATTGAAACCTATGAACCCAGGAAGAAATAGCAGGAATTGCTCTCAAAGTACACATGAATCTTCCTGTGAAGCATCGGGTCATAGACCAAGCCAAAGAAGACAAACCCTTTGACACAGAAATATTTCTAAACACAGTTTGAGCTCAGAAACACTCAGCCAGCTCGTCATGCTGTGGAGAAATGAAGATGATTTCATGAAAAACACAGGGTCAGCTTTTAAACTGCCCTGGTGCTAATGGACTAGAAATATTCTCTCTATCTGACAACTGCATTTGTGCCAGAGAAATACACGTGAATCAGTATGCATGTACACACACATAAGCAGCCACACTCAAACACACACCTCCTGTCAAACACACACACCATTGAAAGCAGTAAAGTGCAGTCTCATCGGAGTGGCAGGCAGACATCCTGAATAAAATGGAGTGGCATTAATATTAATACCAGTAAAGTGCCTTTATAATCAGACAGTGGCCTGTCAGGCAGGTAAGTGAGGCTGCTGGCATGACACACACACACACACACACACACACACAAAGGCACTCTCATAACCCTACACATATGACATGCAAACAAACACGTTTTAACACCCTTTATACTACACACTATACTGTATACACTGGGATGTATGTCCGCAAGGAGTTAAACATAAACACACACACCACATGCAAACACACACAAACATTGACATACCATTAAGGATCTTTCAGGTCATGGGGTTGTCTGTGATGTGATAGAAAGGTATGTGATTTTTCCTTTAAGACATTTCTGAGGTTAGTCAGTGACTATTGTGTTATTTCGCTGCTGAAGAAGGATTATTACAGTTCGGAAGACAAAATTATTCATAGTTTTGAAAAAACCTCTTATTCAATGTAAGTCAGAAAGAGTAGTGTGAAGGAGAATCGGATAAGTTTCATTTTTGAGCAAAGGGGCAACATCCAGTTTAGAAAAATGATGAAGATGCTGAAGTGCCAAAAGCTGCAGTTCACTGAATATTGAGGTCAGCTGCAGGAAGACAAGCAACCACACACACACCAAACCAAAAAAAAACCAAAACAGATTTTTACCACATTAAGAATATATTTAAAGTCTGGTTCAAAAAACCACTTGGGTCTGAACTGTAATTTTAGCCGTCAGCACACAATGCACAGGGTGTTTTTTACTAACTCAGCAGTACATAAGATATCAGGGTCACCACTTTGTCCAATCAGAGGCACAGTTCAGTTCACATGGCGCACAGGCCCCTATAGCTGTTAATGATGAGGCTCAAAGTCCACGTAATGTCCAATATGGCTCCTGCCAACAATAGGTTTTATTACTGTACATCAGGAACATACCAGTGACATAGCAGAGACTACGTTCATTTTTACATTTCTATTTTATTGTCGTAGTCTATGGTCAAAGCCATCTAGAGCTGATACACAAGACTCCTCATCATAGTTGCCAGGTCTGATTATTATAAGCAATTTTGGGCTTGTTTTTCTTTAAAGTTGCTTGTCAATCTCACCAGTAACCGGTTGCAGGTTTTTGGGCTAGTTTTCTGAAGTGAATTAGTTTATTCGGGCTTGCTTAACTGCCTGCAAGATCCCCACCTGATTCTCTCCCAGCTCTCCACAACACCGAGAAACACTAATGCGACAACGTGTACAGTTTGAGTTTCTCGTCTTTGTGCGCTCCTCTCACTCACTTTGCTCATAAATAATGTTAATCAAAATTTTTGCGTGAATCAACGTGCTGTTTTTCGTGCATACTCCATATGCATTTTCTTTCAGTCAAAGTTTGAAAACTAAGTTATTCAAAGTTTTTTTTGTGTGTGTGTTGACTTCTTTTACTGTCTCTTTACTGCAAACAAAATGAAATCTATATTTATACTGTTAGTCTCTTGTTTTCACTGTTAGGTCACCTATTAGGCTTGTTTTCTTAGAACTGGTCACTTGTTTCTACCGCAAGATCTGGCAACACTGCTCGTCAATTCACTACAAACTGCAGGAAGATCCATCAATCAGCATGGAGCAGATTGAGCAGGACAGAAAGCCCACAGACCCAAACAGCATTCAAACATCTGGTTGATTTTTCGATGAAAACACCTCCTATTGACACTGGATGGTGCACCCCAAAAACAAAATCTGATATCCAGCAAAGCCGGGCCTCGATACAGCAGTTTGGAAGCTTTTTGGGGTCCAATGAAACAACATGAATGCAGAGAGGTTCAGGAAGCAGCGGGAAGTTGTTGGTCACATGACTCTAAATGTCCTGCGCTCTAGCTAGTGGGTGATGACACACAAGGGAGGATGTAGAGTAAAGAATGATGAGACACAAATCTGGCAGCACACTGGAGTGATTCCTTTACTTTCAGGTTCAAGATGATTCAGGTCAGTTGAAGTTGGACTCCAGCTAGTGCCAAAATAAACATTTCAGTGACAGGGGGGAAAAAAAAAACGAGAGACGTTTGTAGTCTTGTACAAGAGGTAGTGAGAGGTGCGTTCAGAGCAGCCTTGGATTATAGCATGCTGTATTACATGCAGAGGGGGTCGTACAGGATTGCAAGGAAAAAGAGATCCAATTACTTTGACATCAAAACTAGCTGAAGAGAAGAGAGTGATGGAGTTGAGATTTTATTCAAGATTTGGAGATTAAAAAAAAGTTACAACACTTAAAATCAGGTGATTGCAGAGCTTTAAGGTCCTAAATGGAAACTTACCCCGTGGTCACACTTATTTAAAAGTTATTTACTCCTTAATTCAATGGTTCATGTGGTGGATATTCATAATAGCCTGTGTCAGGATATTTTTATTCTTCTTAGGGCCTGAAAAAATGTTTTCATTTTTTTCCCCCAAACATACATATATTTTTTAAAAAAAAGGTATAGATGAACATTTGAGGGTGAAAAAGCTTATAAATTATAAATTATTCTGTGTTAAAATGGATGAAAGAGAGTCAAAATGTTTTGCAAAGCATTAAAAAAAAGATTATTCATGAAATTACCGCAAAATTAAAAAGAAAAGAAATGAAGTCAAACAAAAAAGTCATATTTACATTAAGTTCACACTGTTTTATGTTGAATGCTCAGTTACAAATATTTGAAAAAAAAATGGAAAACTTTTTTTTATGCCTTAAGACAAATAAAAATACTCAAGGGAAAAATCCTGACACTGACTTTCATAATTCATACATCAGAGGGTTAAGATTTGGTGATAAAATACAAGTAACAACACTTTGATTAAGGAAATAACAGAGCTTTAAGGTCCAAAATGGAAACTTAAAACAGATTTGGTTTATTGATGCTAATGTAAAGAGTACTTTCGACCAAACCATGATGTGAAATCTCAATCATTAAGTGTATAGTTTGAAATAACTTTTCACTTTTGGCCCTTTGACACCTTTCTGCTGCTCAACTCATCTGTGGAAAAAACGAAACCTGCATCCTCTGAAATCTGTGAGCTGATATACCTAACACATAGCATATTCACAGCGCACATACCTCCCAGAGAAGGGACCAGTTCTGGCTCTGAGGTTGTAAATAAAAAGCTGGCTGATGTTTCCAGAGAAGCTCCAAAGGGAGACGAAGAGCTGCAGAGCTGCTGCTGTCCATAAAACAGTGATATACAGTGAGAGGTGATGGCAGCAGCTATGAGAGGGGACGCTCTGAGCATTTCCAGATGGACCTCACCTCCATCCAGCTGGAACACCCACCTCACTGGAAAACTGTGGAGAGCTGGGTAAGAGGAGTTTTCAGGTATTCACTTCCTCAAGAGGACACTTTCTAACATGTTATTCAGTATCTGTAATACAAGTATGACTGCAGTGAGATTTCCAGGCAAAGACACAAAAGCTGAATGGAAGCTTGAAGTTGGAGATTGTTGAAGAAAAAGCTAGTGTGATGTATAAACTGAAGAGAGACCAGAACTGATAGTCACTTTTTTTCTTTGTGGATAAATACTTGAAGGTCAAAGCCAGAGGATTATGTATTACAATGTCCTTCAGCCTGATGTGACATTGTTCCATAACTTAGCCACTGATAGCTGAGAGATGAACGTGGGATACTACCCATGTTCAGAGGCTCCTTTAAGCTGGTAATGCACCAAGTAAACGCAGAAAGGTTTCCATTCAACTCAACGTGCTGACTTATGGCCCTTTTCCACTGACCCGTCTTAGCCCTACTCTACTCGCCTCTACTCGGTTTGTGTTGTGTTTCTACAGGCACGGTACTATGCATCAGATGCCAGGTTTTAGTACCTACTCTACCTTGGTTCCAAGTGAGCTGAGCCAATACTAAAAGGTGACGTTGACGGACTGCTGGTCACTCATTGGTCAGCGAATGTCAACAAAACTTCACTTTCACTTTCTGTACATATCACTTACAAGAGGCGAACGAATAAGTCAGCGACGAGTTTTTAATGACATTTAAACCCGACGTCACAGAACCAGACTGAATGAACACAAAATACCACCTTAAAATGCACCTTCATGATTCTTAAATAAGGTAAAAGTCCTTTTTAGAGGAAAAAAAAAGTTACAACAGCAAAGATAGTTCTGTTTAAAGAGTCTTTTCGATTACATCAAAGTTCGTCAGTACAGGAGCGATCTGTCTGCCCCGAGAGTCTTTAAGCACCAATCAGTCCATTAATCCACAGGGAATCAAAGAAGAATGATTGATCAACAAAAAATCTCTGGTATGCCAGGCCCAAAAATCAAATTTTAAAGTGATCTCACTGGATCCAGTGAAGAGTTAATGTCAGGAAGCAGCTCCTTCATTTTCCTCCGCGTGCAGCAGTACAAGGCTGTTGTTGACCTCCGTTGTCATGACGCCCGACATTGAGCTGCTGCATTACTTTTATGAAATCTTTTGAAAGTTTTTTTTTTTCCTTTAAAGACCACGGTGGCACGTGTTAGTACAAAATTATGTTAGATGGCATGCAGGCACTTTAGCGCAGCACTTTAGCGCAGCTGTGTTATAAGATCCACACCCACCGTGAGTCTGTACTCAAAATAAAACAACCAGTGTCAAAACCACATCATATTTAGCTTGACTACAACAACAATCAGATATAATGAGCAGAGCCAGACCAAGAGTCAATAGGTTTGTGGTTTTACAGCTCAACATCCTCGCAGCTACAGCTGTCTGTCAGTGATGTGGCTTGCCAAACTGAACACGCAGCTAGTGTGAGTTGACATATGCAGTCAACACGCAACAGAGCTGGATCACAGATGCATTTGGTGTATTTGAGCCGTAACTGTCCTTTCTCTGTGTCATTCTTCACTCCCCCCCTGGCTTCCGAAGAGCTGAAGTAGCAATCCATCCTTTCATTCATTCATCTTCCACCACCTATGCTGTTCAGGTGGTTAGAGTCTATCCTAGCTGTCTTAGGGTGAGAGGTGGGGTACATCATGGACTGGTCGTCAGTCAATCACAGGGCTAAAACACAGAGGCAGCAACCTTTCATACACACACTCACCCCCACAGGCATTTTATAATCACCAATAGCCTAGTGAGCATGTTTTTGGACTGTGGGAGAGAGCTGGAGTACTCACAGAGAAACTTCACATGCACAGGGAGAAAATGCAAACTCCACACAGAAAGGGCAACCATGACAGAAACCAGGATTTGAACCCTTGACCTTCTTGCTGTGATGTACAGTGCTAACCACCACACTACCATGCAGCCCAACTACAGACAAAAACAAGCTCGTACAAACTAGTGAACAAAAAATAATTTGACTTATTTAATAGTTTTATATCCAAATAACATAAATGATCCCCTAACTTGATGAATTTCACAGATGTGGCCAGTAACAGTCATTATTTTCACCCTCCCAAGACCAGTACCATATTTATCGCACTACAAGGCGCACAGGATTGTAAGGCGCACCATCAATGAACATGTCTATTTTCATACACAAGGCGCACCAGATTATAAGGCGCATTATCCGACACAAAACAGTCAGATAAGTCAAACTTCATTCAACTCATTGAATAACTCAATAACTTCAATAACTCTCAACACTTTTCAGTTGTAACACATGAAATACGAAACAATACACTCACCTTTCATTCAATAATATTATATTATCCTGCAGCTGCTCTATTCCTATGTTCTGTTGCGTGGCTGATAGTCGTAAGCTTGAAATCCGCTTCATAATTATGTCTCTTCACAGGTGCCGTTTTGGGGTCTGTATACGCAGTTCAAAATGTTACGGTATCGGTACGTTGAAGCACAGTATGTATTACTCTGCAAGGCGCCTAACCATGACGGTATCTGTACTGCTCCAACAATCCATCAAGGGGTGCGGCTTCGTATCTTACCAAAGTCGTAGTGACACATTTTGACAGATTTTTGAGCGCCATGCACCTCATAAAATCGATTCGAGGTCAGTAAGCACAACCAGAATTGATACATAAAGCGCACTGTCGATTTTAGAGAGAATTCAAGGATTTCAAGTGCGCCTTATAGAGCGAAAAATATGGTATTAATACTATTTCATTGTCTGCCAATCAAGAACTCAGATGAAAAGTGTCAATTCTGCAGTAGTGTCAACAGGAAGAGGTAAAATATGCTGTTGTTCTATGCAGTTGCTGTATTTTTCATAATCAGTCATTGAATTTATAAACAAATAAGGTTACTATTGGTTGCAAAATAAAAACTGTTGAAGTGGACTATAAATGATTCATGTAGCCCGGATAATTAAAAGTTTAGCCCCACAAGGTATCACTAAGCTTGGCTGTAACTTTAACCCTTACTTGTCCAGTGTTCGAAGGCACTTTTGTTGTTTGTGGTACCACCTTCACACATGATAAAGTATTGTGGTTTTTCAACCAAGTTTTCTTGCTCTTTGGGCTCCAGAAATACTGAACAATTTAGCAAATACAGAATTGATGGGAAAGGCAGAAACTTTAGTCTGCTTAAAATGAATTCTTCATCTAAAACATTTTAACAGCACATGTGAGGCAAACCAAGGTCTTTCAGCTCTTTGAAGCCTCAGAAAGCTTCTTGATGAAAAATCTGTCAAATCTTGTATAAATTACATGGGACGGGCTGTCCTCTCTGAAGCAACTCATGTGATCACACAAGTTTTCAGTGTCTTTATCAGCTTTTTCACTCTGTATCTCTCTTTCACACCAACACAAGCTCTGCAGATGTGTAACACATGTCTGGTTTAGCTCAAGGTGTCTGTCTTTTAAAGGAAGTTTGTCTTAAATACTTCCAAAGGTCTCTACATATGGTGGGTTAAGACGAGATCACATGGTACTGGATCTTCCTTTTTTGTCTGAAGAAAAATCGTCGCTAAAGCATCAAAATGTGGTTTAAAAATTCAGGCTATGAAAATAAAGACCGGTTGATCAATCAATTTGTGTTTGGAATGATGTTGTCTACAGAGGTTCTTTTCTCTTCCACACACTCCTACTTCTCAAGCAAGAGGAGAGACGGATTTGGACTCAAAAATACTTAAATAGAATCATAAAAGGTCTCTTCTCTGATCTTTTTCCCAAGGTAGAGCTAAAGTCTGCTGTAAAATACAGGTGGGGATAACAGAAAAAAGGAAAGAGAACAATAAAAGAGAAAAGAGAGAGACAAAAAGAGAGGTGGGTAGACAGGAAGAGAGAGCATTTATGGTGGTGTTAATGATGAATGTCAGCTCCAAAATGGTGCCATGTGAGAGAAGCACTCTTGTCACTCTCTGTCTTTCTATTACACAAAACAGATCACACTTAGACACTTATGCAAATACAGGTCAAACCTTTTCCATATACACACACACACACGCACATTCACACACCTGCAGACACACTTATACACTCAGGCAGAAGGTTTTAAAGAGCAGGTGCACATCAGCTGTGATGTGTTCCTGCTAAATGTCTCCTCAGGAGGCTGTAAATAATCTATCAGCCTGCCTGTCAGCGGTCAGGAGTGAGAAATCATAATGAAGCATGAAGATCATTCTCTATTCATGTGACAACATTAACCTCTCTCATGAGCAAACTCAAATATTTATCAGGACTGAAAACTGTTAAATATCTTCTGTGGCTGTAGAAAATGGACAAAAGGAGGAAAAAGAAAGAAAGCAGACATGCGGAGAAGGTTTCTAATAATAGCGCTCAGATTGGGTGTGGTGGCGGTATTCTGGTTGGCTGCTTTTTATTGCTTGTTATTAGATCCTGGCAAAACAATTATTAATCTTATATTTTTTTTTCTCCTCTGTTTTTGCAGGAACACAAAAGAATTAAAACAGTGCCCTTGGGCTGCTCAGTCCTACTGCAGTGATTAAAAAAGGAAATTATGATGCATAAACTATTAGACAAAGGGGTAATCAGATTCATTAATTTCCTTCATTTTACAGGGCCAACGGGTTTTTTCTTTAAGTCACACAGCCTTTGAAATAAAGATGCACGTGGAATTGTGCTCCAACTATAGGGCTGTGCAGAAATGTGATCTTTGACATGTGATTTCTGTTGATACCAGAAACTAATCTCTCTGCATCAGCTCTTCAAGTTCTTGTGAAATCTTGTTAAGTTTATTCAGTTTTATGATGACGCAGAAACCAAAGAGTGACTATACTGCTCCATAAGAGCATCAAGGTGCTTATACTGGATTGGAAAATGTGAAGTTTTGAAGAAGAATATCTTCTGTGTAAACCTCCGGAGGTCACAGTCATACTGGATAACGTTTTGGTGCAGGTCTTCTATGACATCATTCTTCTCCCTCCCACTTAATTCTGCTGGGGTCTGGTTGAAACACCAGCATGCTCCTGGAGACAGAAGACAGGAGTACTCAAGCATATCTGAAGCTGCTGTCCAAAGAGGATCCAGATGGAGGCATGAGCAGGTGCTGAAACCACTGCAGAGAGCATCTTTACTGTGATCATCAACAACAGCCTCTTGAAACCGGAGAAACAGACCAACAACTTTATCACAGCAGGAGAGAAACCAGGAGCCAGGAACAACATCCAAAGTGGAGGAAAATCCTGCAGCACATCAACAAAACCTGACATCATCATATCAGAGGCAAAACAGACCCCCCCCCCAGGTCACATTTTAACTCACTGTTGTCTCATTTCTTCTCTACAAAGTGAAATCCAGCACCTCTATAGAATCATGAAAATTATGGATATAAACTGCTGTTACTCAATTATGTCTTCATGAAGTGTGACACAACATTCAAAATCTAGTTTTGATTAAAAAAAAAAAAAAAAAAACAGGAAACTGATTTTCTCTGTTTTTATCCTTTAAAACAGAAAAAGAAAAAAGAAAAAAAGGTATCAGGGGATAAAACACAAGCTGTTAGCAGCCGGTAGCATGTCAACGCTAACTGGTGCTAGGCCCCAGCTGAGGTGAAGGAGTCAGGACAAAGTGCCTGTACTGCTGTGTGAGCTAGTAAGCGACAATATCGACCTGTTCTTCCATCCATCACTATGGGAATGTAAAATCTGTCTCCAATAATGTCCAGCACCAGAGAGAAAACCAGAGTAGCGCTGTGCTCATCACAGAGACATGCCTAACAGAGCTGACATCACACACAACGCCACACTGGAAGGATTTGACCTGCTGTGAGTGGACAGGAAACAGGAGAGAGAGACTGAAAAGACTGGTAGAAAAAGTCCAGTTCAGTCCTGGACCCTGTGGTGGTGGAGAATTATGACCAAGATGTCGGCACTGATGGATTTTTCCTATTAATTAATTATTTAATCAATTGATTTCTACGCATACTTTTCCAAGCAACACTCATTGGCATCTTGTTACATCAGGACTGTCTTTGTTTTTCTTTATTAGTTAACACATATTATTATATTTATATATTCTTGGAACTTTTGCCCTACACTTTTTTTGCATTGCTGCTGTGACTGTGAATTTCCCTATTGTGGGAAGAATAAAGGAGCATCTTATCTTAGTATCTCATCTAATATTTTCATTTACATTGGAAACATATTGGTGGTGGCGCTAAATTAAGGAATCTGCAAATTTTGATGCCTGATTCTTTTCTTTTTTTTTACTCACTGATCTCAGTTATCACTGTGATATGAAGTCTTGTATCTTTATGAGTTCAGGCAAAATTCAAAGAATTTTCTGAGTGCGATTACGGAGTGTTTGTTCATCATTCAGGGCTTGGTAAAAGCAGAAAAAGTGTGGCACTTTTTACAGAATTCAGCTCGAGCAAACTGTTTATTTTCTCCGAATTTTCAAAGAACACATGAGAATAAAAACTGTTGATGAAATCTTCCAGCCTTCGCTCTGCTTGGACAAAACATGACGCTTCCATCTCTCGTGACACATTCAAGGAGCCTCAAAAAGTTGAGAATCTGATGACTAAGCCAGTTTTTTCAGCTTGTGGATCAGACAAACAGTTTTGTAGAGGCCATTCATTTTTAGAAAGTGGTGTTTTGTACCTGTCGTCAACGTGAAACATCGAGGGAAAACCGGGAGCAATTACAAATCAGGGGTTAGGTGGGACAAGTGGTTAAGTTTTTGCAAATTATTTTCTTGGGATATATAATGCAGGAGATGGGTCTGAATTACAGGTGACTCCCGGGAAGGTAGCAGAGCCTGGTCAGTGACTTCCACAGACAAGTCTAGAGGACGAACTTCTGGCCTGTGGAAGTGGAGTACAAAGTCTTTTTAGGGCAGACACATCCTTCAGGACAGCAAACAGAGTAGTAGCTCTGGACCAGGGGCTGAGGACAGCACTGTGAGATTAGAAAGTGAAGCTTGTAACTAGATTTTTCAGATCATAAAAGTCCTTTTTAGTTGTTGTTGTTGTTTTTAGCTCGATGTATTTGTGGTTTCCCGTCTTTCTGTAGCCAAGTAGTTTCTCCACGAACAGCAACTGTTTGCACTCTTGTACAGGCTTCATTTCTCTAAACCGGACGTTGATCCTTGATTTTATTGTGGCATCATCACACGTTCATGCTGAAGGCACCTCAAGCTCCAGTTCTTTTTCTCCTTATTTAAAGAAAGGTAGACACACACACACACACACACACACACACACACACACACACACACACACACACAAAATGATCTCTGAGATAAAGTGTTTCTTTTCTTTTAAATGTCAGAGAATGTAACTTCACACTCATGTGCTAAAACTTGCATCTTGATGCTCTCTCTAAACCTGTTTTCACACACACTCCCACGCACACACACACTCAAAGTAGAAGGTAGTGTTTCAGTGTCTTTCGTTCAGCACTTTGCGCTGTCAGTACAGATATGCCACTTAAAACAGTGAACCTTCTGAAGTCCTCATCAGAGGAAAAGTCTGCACTTTCATAAAGCTGAGACGCAATTAAACACAAAAAGATGCTTTTATTACCACAGCACTTCAACACACACACACACACTCACTCACACTCAAATCTGCTACCCTGTGAACTTCAATCCATCGCTGTAACTTGTGGACAAAAGGGACCAAAATTTCTTTGGAGTGTGAACGGACAAGAAAAAAAGAAACATGATGTCTCGACTTGTCGGGACGCGAGGGCCCAGACGGTTTCAGCGCTCAGGGGGCCTCTATGATCTGATATCTTTTTAATTAATGGTATCCCATTCAGCCACTTGAAGGAACAAAATAAAAAGGGAAAGAGGGAGAAAGAGGGAGAGACTTAAGTTTTGACAGCTCTAATTAATGTGCACGGAGGCTAAAAAAGAACAAAAAAAAGAAAGAAAGAAACAGGAAAGACGAGCTCATCTCAGAGCAGAGTGGTGAAGGATTCATTAGACAGGCCGGCCCGTCTGAAAGACATCAAACACTCCTCTCACTCCCTCCTCCATACTTTTTCTTTCATTTCTCAGTCTTTTTCCCACACTCATAAGACTTGATTTTTCTGCACCAAAGTGATGGAAGA
Organism: Thalassoma bifasciatum; assembly: GCA_008086565.1. Lineage (NCBI taxonomy): Eukaryota > Metazoa > Chordata > Actinopteri > Labriformes > Labridae > Thalassoma > Thalassoma bifasciatum. The sequence continues at coordinate 18,655 of RPOG01007347.1, forward strand.
AAATAGAAAAAGAGGAGATGAAAAGAGAGACAGGGGAGGAGTGTGTGAGCATGTGAGAGAAATGAAAGAGAGGAGAGGAGGAGGAGGAA